>VZRQ01002675.1:334895-422030 GCA_013397975.1 Machaerirhynchus nigripectus | reverse complement strand
TGCCCAGAAGTTCACGGGAGGGATCGGAAACAAACTCTGCGGTAAGGGCAGGGAGGCCCCGGTAGCCCGCGGCGGTGGCGCGGCTGCGCGCCCGCGGAGCGCCGCGGGACCTGCCCCGGGCCGGGGGGAGCGGGGGACGAGGGTCGATGGCCCGGTAATGAGGCCGTGTGTCCGTGTCGCTGTCAAGCCCTGCTCTACGGAGATGCCGAGAAGCCTGTGGAAACCGGCGCCAGGGCAGCAGCCCCGGGGGTAGCGGAGCCGAGGCCGTCCTGCACCTGCGACAAAAAACCCTGCGGTTGCCAAAAAGCGGATGTGAATTACTCCTTTCTGCACTCAACAGGTAACGGCGCTCCCGGGGCACGCTGCTTCTGTAAAACTAACAAGAAAAAAACAGCGGTTCGGCCGGGAAACCGCCTCCTCCCGCGTTGCGCGGAGGCGTGGGGGCCCGGCGGTGAGCGGCGGAGCTCTGCGCCCTCAGCCCCGGCCCCCGCCGGGCATTTCTCAAACCCGCGAAAAATCATTCAAACAAAATCCCGAAAAGAAAAACCCAAAGCAGTCAAATCGCACGTGTTGGAGCCTGCAGCTTTTTCTTTCTAAGGAGCACTAACAGCAGCGACCTTCTCTTTGAAGACCCTGCGATGTAATTAAGGTTGGAGAGGAGGAGGGAGATAGAGTGCTCTCTTACTCATTTGCTTTAATTCGAGACATTTTTGCACTTCATCTTTTCTTACCTTGGAGGTAGCGTCTCCACTTGTGGGTAGGTCCCAACTCCCCGCCGGCATTCGCTGGCCCAGAACTCTCCCGTTTCCTCGGCAGCCCGGGACCCCAAATCAGGGTCTTCACTACAGTTTGGCTTTGAATGAGCCATCGCGCTTAAACAAAAGCTTTGTGTACACCGAGAGCCCGTGCAGCATTGCCTCAGAAAAAGGCATTAAATTATCGACAAGTTACTTGCTTAGGAGAGTCACTACGAAGGTATTTTATTGCAAGGCAAATGACAGTTTTTAGGGTGCTGCTTGTAGCATGTGTTGCTCAATGTTTATTTCTCCTGAGATTCGTTTTCCCTTTTTTTCTTGTTTCCCTGCTATCACTGTCTTAAGAATTGGTCTGAAATATACTGTGGACAGAATTGTCCAATTTAGATAAGACAGAAAATCGTGTTATCTCTCAGAACATTCCTTGAAATACAATCTTGCCAATTTGCTTATTAAATGAAAACAAAACCTATTTTTATTGAACACAGTATAAAGATTCCCTAAACATAAATTGGAGAAGCCTTTGTTTTAAATCTATGCCTGTGGTCATAAAACGAAGTTAACTTTTAAATTTCTCCATTCCCAGATCTTCTGCCGACATGCAATGGAGAAATAACTACTATGTCCTTCCTACAAGACGTTGTGGACATTTTACTTCAGTATGTGGTGAAAAGTTTTGATAGATCAACAAAAGTAATTGATTTCCATTATCCAAATGAGCTGCTTCAGGAATATAACTGGGAACTGGCAGACCAGCCACAGACTTTGGAAGAAATTTTATTGAACTGCAGAACAACTCTGAAGTATGCAATTAAAACAGGTAATAGCAGTGCTCGTTTTCTACCCTGTATGGTCTCATCCATTGATTAAAGGTGTCATTTCAATTTCGCTTGAAACGTTAAAGATTGAAGCAGCAACTGTATTTTGTCAGCTCCAAGCAATTTCTAGCAGAGACAGAAATCGTTTTCCAAAATGATAAAACACTCCAGCAGCTCCATCTCTGGAGCTGTCAGTGCAGCCTCGCACACTCTTTCCGATTTAAAATTAATGCATCTGTGCTTCGGCGTTGCCGAGTGTGCCACTAAGCAGACTTCGCACCACCTTCACCACTTTCTGCAGTTCCTTTTCATCCATTTCACGTGTGATGCCCCGGCCATGGCCTCTTGCTCCCTGCAGAGCCGGGGTGCGGCGGGCGCGGAGCTCGGGGCAGCCGGGAGTCTCTGCACGGGGGGCAGCAGGCACCAGCCCCTTTAACAGCCGAAATCGCAGTAAACGGTCTGTAAATGCGAGCTCTGAGCGGCCATTTGCCGTGTCTCTCAGTTCGCCTGCAGGACTTAAAATAAAAATTGGAGAATTTAGCAGAACCGTACACAGGAATATTGAGGATTTTGTTTCAACTTTAGACTCAAGGAATAAAACCAAAGTCCGATTTGTTTTAACAGCCATGTGATGTTTTTCACTCGGGAAAGCAGGGATGGGTTGACTCCTGCCTGCCTGGGATTCCCGGTTAGTCGTGCCCCGCCGCGGGCTCCGTGGAGGGAAGGCTGCATGGGGCTCGCCCAGGCGTGGGGCAGCGCCCCACTCCGCACCGGGGCCACCTTAAATAAACGGCGGCGGAGCAGGCAGAAAGCGGAGCCGCAATTACCGCTGTCATTGGGAAATAATAGGGAGTCCGGGGAGCTCTTAGTGGGAATTCGAATTACTGAGAAATTGCTTAAAAATAAATGTGTAGCAATTACTGAAAGAGACAAAAGGCTGATTTATGACTAGAGGTTGAGTGGAAAACAAAAAACCCAGGTTTTGGGAAGAGAACAGAAGAGACCGATCCTGGTAAAGATTGTGAGGGATCTGTGTAATCCTCCTCGTTTAGAGGTGGAAATGACCATCCGCATGTTTTGATGCATGGGTCGGGTGCTGTCAAAAGGTGTGTAAAATATTGGAATAAATAGTTAGATAAATGATACCCACAGGAACAAAGTCGATCAGTCCAGTGATCTATGTGATGTGTCTGAGTAGGGCATAGGAAACATGTTTGCACAGAATGGTGTAGAATGTGGGAAATCAAAAAATAGGCTTTCTTATGTGATTTTCATTAATCGTTTTTTGTTATAGCTTGTTTTCACATAATAGACCTATTTAATTTTGTGCATCCAAAAGAGACCCTTAGGAACAACGTTACCATTTCTCTTTCTTTCTGTAAATATCGGAAGCTTTCCCATCTTGGCATTTTAAAATTTGTTTTAATTAAAATAATGTTTTTGAAGTCTGATAATGGATGCTGGGGGGTCTTGTGAAACGTGGTGGCGTGGCAGGGTTCAGCCCAGGGGGTGCAGAGCCACCTTGCTTGGCTGCTGCTGCTCCTCAGCACCCTGAGGTGACAGCCTCAGCCTGGGAGGAGGTTTACGAGATGCATGGGGTTTACACCTGGAGCCCTTCGGCATGTGCTTCAGAGTAAAACACTGGAATTACCCTTAGAGGAAGGACTGTATGGTGAGGTTTCTGGCGGCAGCGTCTGCCTCTACTCCTACCGCAGGAACCCCTCGGACACGGCCCCTTCTGGGCGGCGTTTGGCTGCAGGGGCCCGGGAGGCTGATTGAAAAATAAATTGTATTGCATAGATTAGCCTCACAGCTGGATCCCCAGGTCCAGGGATTCGACGAGGCACATGGCTGATTTTTCGGCCGAGGGGCAGGTGTGGGTTGCTCGCAGGTGTTGCCTGCATGCCATGGCTCGCTGGGGTGCCCGGGGAAGCCACACTTTGTGCCCCCTTACCAGCAGAGAAGGAATTCTTGCTGAGAGAATGTAAAAGGCAGTGACTGCGAATGCTGGAAAAGATGGGTGTGAAATTCAGTTACGGTGCCCGGTACAGCTGAAATTACACAGGGGAACTGAAATATGAACGTTTAAAAATGGCTTGGAAACTCGAGGAAGGGCGCTAGGAGCCGGTTCTGGCCCAGCCTTGCTCCCTGGCAGGCCTTGATGCCGGCCATGCACGCAGCGAGGCTGCAGGCGCGGCCAGACTCAGTGCTGCCAGCCGTGCCTTTTTCCTTGTGTCTGGCCGTGCCCAGCCCTTCTCGTCGTTTCCCTGTGGCGGCTGCGGAGGCCGTGTGTTCATGCTGGGCATGCCCGTGCCTCAAGCCGGTGCAGGTGGGAGTGTGTTTGAGAGGGTGTGTGGGGCAAAGGCACGCCCCCCGTAGGGAAAGCCAAGCCCCGGGCGGCCCTGTGCCGCGGCCCTGGTCCTTGGCCGTCATTTCCCGATTCACTCTGGGATGTACGTGAATACACTGTATGTTGCTAAACATACCAATAAGTTATGATCTCCTATTTTTACCTCTCCCCGCATTCTTCACCCTGTCACAGTCTCTTTTCCAGTGCCTCTTTGTTCAGGAACAACCTCATCAAAGGGTGTGTATTTCAGGCAGAGGCAGCCAGGTAGTGATTTTTGAGCACCTCTCACAAACTCTTCTTACCTGGCCAGTGGAGGCTTAAGCAAAGCCTCAGTTTTCCACGGCCATGTAGCCAACAGAAGAGAGCTCGCTCACGTATTGAGGTGTCACATGGACAGACAAACCCCTGCAGCTGGGGCAGGGGGTCAGGGTGGGGCAGCACGTTCCCTGCCCTTCTGTGTTACAGCCGTGCTGCAGAAGGGAAGGGCATGGAGTGAAGGGGGCTGTGTCACAGGTGCGGGTTGCTGGGGGCTCTCCCAGCAGCAGCAGCTCCTGCTCCCTCTGTCCTGACATCTCTCGATGCAGCACTGCTCCCTCCACCTCGCTCGCTCCAGAGTACGGCTGCCCGACCCCCGTGTGCACCCGGCCCTGATCCTGCGGCGGCTCCCAAAGCAGGTGGTGTGGCGGGAGGTTTGCTTGAAGAAACAAGCAGTGACAACAGAGCTGTCGCCTGGGGCTGGGTATGTAGCTGACAGAGAACCGCTAAGACACTGCAGCTGCAGTTACAAATTCTGCTATTCCCCAGCTTTTCAGTGTGGATTTATTTCCAAAACAGGAATTTTTGTAACCTCTTCGAGCCTCTCTGTAGCCCAGGTCCATTAAAGGCTTTTAGCTCCTAATTTTCTGTTACTTTCAGGTGAAATTTGGGATCCAGCTGTGATATGGATCCTAAGCTATAAATATGGAAATTTCTTTGAAAATCCTTCTGTCAGGGGGGGTGCAGTTCTCTGCAGGCAGAGCCCCTGGAGCAGGATTGCTGAGGCTGTTGTGGTGGTGATGGTGACAGGCTGCACATGTGTCTTGGGTTCACCAACCCCACTCAAGAGTGTGAAGAGCAGGGAGCAAGATTCATTTTGTTCTGCTGGATCTCAGCATCATTCGTCCACAAAGCTCAGGGGCTTTGGCTGCCTGTCTTTGGCAGAACAGACCAGGGCAAGGTGGCAGTTTCTGTCACTGAGAGGGGGGAGCTCTGTGCAAAATGCGATCAGGCTGGATGGCAATAGCACGAGCTGCTGTCAGGTTAAGGGCACAGGGAGGTGGAATTTGCATGTGTGTCCCCTGCCCCATATC
Source organism: Machaerirhynchus nigripectus (assembly GCA_013397975.1). Lineage (NCBI taxonomy): Eukaryota > Metazoa > Chordata > Aves > Passeriformes > Dicruridae > Machaerirhynchus > Machaerirhynchus nigripectus. Next base: position 416,758 of record VZRQ01002675.1, on the reverse strand, counting down.
CTCAGCTCTGGTCTGCCTGCTCAGCCTGATTACTCTGCCTTTGTGTGCTGCAGGGTGCGAGCTGGGGAGCAATTCCCCGTGCTGCTCTGCCAGCCATGTGTCCACACCTGATAAGAGGCCACAGGAGACCGAAGATAAGTTTTCTCTCAGTGCTGGGTCTGCATTTCCTCAATCATCTTGCTCTATCTTTTGTTTTCTCTGATGGCAATAAACAGTACATCGTCTAAGCATCAGGACAGGTGTTTTCCAAGCAGAGGCTGCCTTCCTTTTAGCTGGACAGCATTTAAGTAATTGTGGACCATCCATAATTTGTAGCAGTAATTATGCCACTTATCAGGGGCTTGCGGGAAGTTAACTAGTAAAAATGGAATTTTAATTCTTCCTGTGTTTAATGGCTCTAGGCACGTTTTTAAGGAAAATCTCTAGGAGGATTTTAGAAAAAAAACAGGAGCCAATTAGATTAACCAAGTAAATCGACTATCAGCTCACTCAATACAGTCCTGTGCATCATTCTGCTGGGGCAGCAGTGCTGGTTTTCATGGCATTTGATTAAAATCACAATTGCAGGTAGCCAGGCTATTTGGAATTGCACTCTGGCAATGAAGAAATGACAAGGACCACCACCTTCCCTGCCATCTTTGTACAATCATCAGCCATTGAGTCATGTGCAAAGCAGTCACCAAAATACTCCATTTTCTCATTTCGCCCTGTCTATTGCAATCATTAGCCATTCATCACTGATGTTATATGTCCTGGCAAGCTCTTCAGATGGTGTCTCATGCGTGCCTTTCAAACCTAGTCAGGCAAAACCATATCCAGTGACAACATGTGACACACTAACGGGAGCAAACAGCTATTTTTGTGAGGCAGCAATGTGCTAATTTTCAAGGCATATTGAAAGGATAATAGGGAATGCTGGAATTCATTATCCTGCGTTGAGTGTAATTACTCTGATTTTACTGAGTTTGGAATGAGAAAGAAGAGAAATTATCCTGCCTTTTTCAAGAAATGTATTTACTGCTGTTTGCTTTGTTTCATACCTTGAAAGCGCTTCCTTCTCCATAGAAATATGGCGGTAAAGATACTGTTCAGCCCTGAATAGTTTCATTCAGAGTCATCAGCCTTTTGATAACATTTTGCATCTTATGCAGGGCACCCTAGATATTTTAATCAACTTTCAACTGGATTGGACATGGTTGGATTGGCGGCAGACTGGCTGACATCAGCAGCAAATACTAATATGTAAGTAGAAGATTTTTTTATTTAATATGTCGATATTTAATGTCGTTTCACGGTTGTACTCGAAAATACTAGTTGCTGTATATGAGTGAAAGAATAATTCTATGTTAAAATTGCTGGGGAAAAAATTATCTGCTTTTTAAATGGTTACAAGAGTTGTTTATAGAAAGGCTTTCAACATTGTCCTCTAGGCTGTCTTTTATAGAATTTCATCATACTGATATGATACCGATTTTTCTACCTCCCAAAAGCACACAAAAAATATATACAGATTAGCATTTTGCATGCATAAACATGTAAAATGAAAGGCGTGCTAAGTGAGCAGTTGCATTTATGTAGAGGGCCTGTGTACGATCCACACCCAGAGCAGGCAAAGCCGTTGCTTTCTGTAAGAAAGAGATGCAGAACTTAAAGTCTGGGGGTTTTTTCACTTTGGGGTTAGGAAGCATTTTTGCGTACTTGCCCAGCTTCACGCACTGTCCGGTCGTTATGGATAGGACTGCTGACACGTGCCTCTGGACACGCACACGGGTTTGTGCAAGGCAAAGGGCTGCCTCTGCCCAGGTCTCTTAGATAAAGGGCAAAGCCTTGAACCTGGAAGAGGTGGGCAAGATTTTTTTCACTGAAGTGGGTGGAAATGTATTCTCAAGCGCTCTCTGTATTTCTCCTTCTGCTCGTTTGATGTCAAATCAGAAGGAAGACTGTGGAAAGTATTCTGAAACAGAACTCTATCCAGTATAAGACAGAGTATATTGTGGCTATAATGTAATGTAATATTGGAAAAAGATGTGTTAGTGTTGCGGATGAAAGCATTAAATATGGACATTACTACATTTCAGGTTCACCTATGAAATTGCTCCAGTGTTTGTACTTTTGGAATATGTCACACTAAGGAAAATGAGAGAGATGGTTGGCTGGCCAGGGGGCTGTGGCGATGGGATATTTTCACCTGGTACATGACATTTCAAGCTTTCTCTATTTTTCAGACTGTGGTGTATGACATCCCCGTTAGCTAAAGAGTAAATATAATTAAATATGCATGTTTGAGAGGACACTTGCTAGTAAACACCAGTGGCCTCTTTGAGATAAAGTATTGCATGTTTATGAATTTCAGGGCTGTGATTATGAGGGTCTGTTTGAGCAAATTGCACTGCATGATGAGCAGCTGTAATGGCACATGGGAAACATAATGAGATGAGACATTTGCCTTGCAGTTTTGCTTTGCCCCCACTTTTTAAAGATTACAAGAAATAGAAAGACTATTGTATTAATAATGGAGGGAAGAAGCACAACAAAGCTCTCCATCCCCGCAGGGGAAATTGGAGCAAACAGAGAAAGACATAGCATCCCTTCCAGCAGTTTTAGTGGAGTCAGTAAGACCCTGCCAGCATTAGAGCGTGCTGTTAGCTTTCCATGTGAAGCTGACCTGTTTAGCTCAGTGGGTTACTTGGGTGGCTAGCTAATCTGAGTGCTTAAAGGCTTAGAAACCTGGTTCCTTCAGGGCAAGTCAATAAGGCAAAAAAGTTAGTGTAGAGAAATCATTGACTAACATTGTTAAGACTTTTTTATTTTTTCAATCATTCCACTTAGTCTTTTGGTTTATACTCTTTGTCACCTCTTCTCTTACTTTGTAATTTCATTGCTCAAAAATTTTGGCCTGTCCATCTTAGAAAATTGCAAAATACTGAAAGAATTTACATTGGGTATAGTATCTTGGCTTGTCAAAAGAGAACAGACTGTTAGCTGTTGCAGAAGGAACCTTTCTGGAAGAGAAGGTAGTGGACCTGATGGAGAGAGAAAGAGTGTGCTATTAAATAGAGGAAAGGCCTCACTGATAACAGCCTAGGACATTCAGCTCTCCGAGGCCATGAGGGTCAGGCAAGGCTCATCTTCAGCTTCTCACATCTGAATGTGCATGTGGGAAGTGGTGGGAGAGTTTTATTCTGGCCCTTTCCACAGATGTAGACACATAGATGAGAAGAATTGACATTGCTTTTTGATGATTTCTTACTTAAAAAGCACTGAGAGCAAAAGCTGTAACAGCTTTTACTGTGGTGCTTAGAGATCCCCCTGAAAACCTCCATCACACCGGGCATCTAAATGTGTATCACGAGCTCAGGACCAAAGTGAAAGCTTCTGGAAACTGAACAGTGGTTGATTACCAACACTGACCTGACTCAGTACAGCTGGTCTTGGTTCCTCACCTTGCCGCTGGGCTGGCCAGGGACCTGCAGGGTGAGAGAAGAACAATAGTCATGCTGCCCAGCCAGCCGCGGTGGGCAGAGCCGGGCACGGCAGCAGGCTGTGTGAAAGGCGCAGTGCGTGTGCTGGATCTGCCCTGGTCTGGCAAGCTCAGGTGGAGGTAGTGTGAGTCAGGAAAGGTATGTGCCCCAGGAGGAACTGCTGGCTCTGCTGGGGCTGCGAAAGGTGCTGCCTGGCATGGGGCCAGGGTGTTGCTGGTGTGTCAGGGCTCACTTAATCAAGCTGAAACCTGCGTGGGGACAGGCTCTCCAGCAGGCATGTACCTGCGCTGGCATTTGCAGGGCTGCCCCCTCTCATTCTTTTCTTTCTCTGCAATTTCTGGTTTGTGCAAAGTGCATCTTTCTAATTTACTCTCTCAAGGTAGCAATACTCAGTGTGCAGGTTCTGCTTTTCTAGGAAATAATCAAAAAAATATCTGAGCTGTCTTCTCACTTCAATCTGTCATGGCTTTAGCTGAAGACCTTACTTTTGCAAAGAAAAGGTTCTTTTCTCTCTGCATTCTCTGGAATGAAATATACAGTATCAATACCTGTAAAGCATAAAAGCCTAATTATTTCCTCCAAATTCTTTAGGTGCGTTTTGTTACCTGCAATTAACTGCAGATGTGAACACAACTACAAAATTAAAAGCACAATGCAGGCTTATTAATAAACTTGAGATTAAATTACTGAGTAATGAATACTAATAGGAAAGCCTGGTATTGAAGAAATCTAACATTTCAGTCTTGATTCTTTTGACACTGAGCCAATGACTTTGGACAAGATAGGCCAAATTACTTTTACTTAGTTCAGTCACCTAAATCGTCAATAGCAGCTGTTGCATGACAACTGCATTTTTGAGGGACAGGTACCTGAGCATTTTCTCTTAATCTCTCCCTTTCTTGTTTTGTCATTTCTGAAGAGAGGTGTAGAGATACATTCATATAAGATAGTTTAAAGGGGAAGAAAAAGCCCAATCTGTACTGACCCGTATGCCAGCAGTGCCATTCTTCTGTGGCATTTTCCCTTGGATTCACAGGAGGGCCAATGAGGTCAGGGAAAGTCCAGAGCAGGGCAGCCTCACTGCAAAAGCAAAGCTAGGGTACTGATTAGAAATGAAGGGCACAGCCTGTGTGGGCTGTGGAACAGTGTATATCTCTCCAGTGATATTAAAACAAATCTTTAAAAAGTCAAAACAATGTTAAATTTGCCAGCACAGATACCCGAGTGCTTCCTTCATCTTCTCAAAGGGTGGATTTTATCTTACCTCACTTTGGCTGTCCAAGCATTGGGTGTCTGTCCTGGGCTAGTTACAGCAGCTCCTGTATATTCGAGGGAGAGGGGCAGATGCGTCTGCAGGGCAAGTCCCAGCTACCACAAACAGCTGCCATAGGATGAGCTGAACCATCCTCTGGAGGTGCACATCTTTTGCTCTTCACTCCATTTCTAGATGGATGAATATTGCAATAGTTGACCTGTTCATTTAAAACCTTTGATTTATATAAATATGTGTGCATAAACATCAATATATAATCAATCTCTCTATGTATATACATATATATGTATATATACACACAGGATAAACCTGATGGATTTCACGTATAAATGTCTGTATGTGTGTGTGTTTGTGTGCATAAAAACGTAAAAGTTCTCAGCCTCTGCCTCAGGTACTGCATTGTATTCCCGTTGAGCATCATGTTCCCATAGTGCCAAACACTGTTCCACTCTAGACACAGAGACTGTTAGTAAAAAATTCAGAAAGGAAAAACAGACCACTGCAGAGCTGTCAATCTGATACCCATCTTGAAGTGGGTAAAACATCCATCTTGAAATGGCTATTTTAAGTCAATGTATGCCAGTGATTTTAAGGCAAGTGTTAGGGACGTTTAACCTTTTCCCATTTTTCCCATCAGAAGACAATTAAAATGAAAAGTATTTGTTAGAATTGCCCTTTTCCCTTTCTCTTCCCTCTTCCCACTCCAGTTAGCCAGAATATAGTGGCTCTTGGGTCTCAGTGGGTGGGTTTGCTCAAAGCTGGGGCATGAAACACCACCCTGATTTAGGAGGGGGGAGCACAAATCAGGTGGCACTTGGAAATCCCTTAGGAAGTTGCCTTGCGGGGTCATCTTCTTAGGAGGTGGAATAGAGTGGGGATTATGTGTTGATGGCTTACGGAAACCTAAGACTGGGGACTGAAGGAAAGATGGTAGCTAGAATGAGGGTGAAAGGAAGCCCTAGTCATTTTCTGCAGTGGTACTTTTTGTGTAAGTTGTTATCTGTGTGTAGTAGATCCTATTATTACACAGCCCAGCTGTGAGGAGCATCAGGAAGAAGAATCTGTGTTTCTGCCACGAGGCAGAGACATTTGCATTACAGTTAGAAAAACTACAGCAAGACTTGTTTGTTCTGAAATGATATTACAATGAATAGAAAAAGTAACAGTATATTACTGTGGACTCCAGGTGGTGCCATATCTAACATGTATGCTATGTTGATTGCACGTTTCAAGATGTTCCCAGAAGTTAAAGAAAAAGGAATGGCAGCTATTCCCAGACTGGTTGCCTTCACATCAGAACATGTATGTGTTTCTGTTTTTTCCTATCTGTTACATCTGCTTGTATGAATTTATGATGACGAATATAGCTGAACAGGAATTTGTCAACTGTCTTCATTTCTGTTATTCCCTCACTGGGGATAAAAACATGGGAAGAGGCTGGCTTTTTGATATATAGACCTGTGCACTTCTCTGTGGCTGAAATCCAGGGGGAGCAGTCCCTACAAACCACTGACATTTCTTTGCTCTCACTTGTGTTCATGTAAGTGTTGATGTGAGTGGTAAGGACCACATCAAAAAAGGAGAGCTCGTCATTGGGCTTCAGCACTTTCTGCCAGGAATGTCATCTGTTCGGGTCACTCTTGGGCAACAGAAAATCCTTTTGATTCAAAATCTTTCCATCTGAAACCAATCCTGCTGTTATTTAATGAGAAGGTGATAACATACATGAAGACAGTCGTATGGCAATGCTGTGTGTGTGTACAGCAGAGCAGCTGTAGTGTTTGTTGGGCAACTGGGCTTCACTGTGAGTTTCTGCCTGTGAGCAAAAGCTTTAGCACATGGGGGTTCATCACAGGCACCGCCAGGACCTGGCAGTGCCAGAGGCAGGGGGAGGTGGGCACAAGAGAAACAGGAATAGTCCTCATGAGAGAGTTCTTTGCTCTTTGTACAACCACACAGAAGTCTCTGTTGCGGGGCTTGTTTTCGGCTTTATGACTGTTTAAAACTCCTTGCAGCTTAGAGTGGAGAATGTGGGCGCAGCAGGAAAGGAAAGAGGAAGGGTTATCCCCAGAAGGGGCTGTGAGCTGTTTTCAGGCTTCATTGTCCACTTCCTAGTTTTCTCTCCAGCTATGTGGGCTCAGCCAGAAAGGACTCATTTGTGGCCGAGGCTCAGCAGGATGATGTCCATGTTAGGTAACAATGTCTTCCTGGTGCCTTTTTTGACTTACCATAGAATGCGTTTTCATTCTATGCAAGTATGAAGAACAAAATACCCTAAAAATTCATCAGGAAAGTGCAGGAGGAAATCTCTCTGAGGATGCCTTTCGTAGCAGTAGGATGGGATGAGATGCGATACACAGCTGTGGGCTCCACGTTGCGGAATAATTGTCCCCATAGCAGTTAAAGAGGACAGTCTATGGATGAGTAGCAACTTTCCAAAGCTGGATGTACAGCTTAGAGATACATTATCCATATGGAAGTTACAAGCCTAAGTCGTAAGGTTATAAAAAGCAAATAAGGTTCAGCATGATTATTTAAAGTAACAAATCTTATTAATTATTAGAGAATTTCATTGTTTTCATAGCGGTGGAATGTTAAACAATGACCCAAATTGTGCTATCAGTCTCAAAATAATGAAATGAGCTTTAATAATTGTGTTTTCATGCCAGGGAAGAAGCAGTTCCCTTAGCAAATTAAACATTCAAAAATCAAATATATAGAGCATTCATAGGATGGCATCTGAAATCCATTATATTTTAAAAGTATTCTGAAATTGTAGTTTTGCCCCTTCTTCAGTCAAGCTTTTTATAAGGGATGTTCTCATCTTCCAGAGAAGTTAAGAAACCACACTATGTGAAGACATGACCCTTTAACCCTTAGTTGCCCAAAGGATATGGGATCATGGTTTAACCCTCAAAACAGCAGAAGCTGTTAAAGGAATTATGGAGGTTTAGAAGTACAATCCTTTCTAAGATAGGAAGTGTCATGCAGGACCTGAACAGACACTTAGGATATGCAAAGGTAATTTGTCTCATTTATCACATCATGCTGATGATCTACCTACCTTTAGACTCCTCGGCCTGACTGAGGTTTCTCTCTGCCATAATTGGATGCTCTTGTAAGACAATGGCCAAGGAATAAGCAGACTGTAGAATCATGGAACACCCTGAGTTGGAAGAGACCCATCAGGATCATCAAGTCCAGCTCCTGGCCCTGTGCAGGACACCCCAAAAATCACACCATGTGCCTGAGAGCATTGTCCAAAAGCTTCTTGAACTCTGTCAGGCTTGGTGCTGTGACCACTTCCCTGGAGGGCTGGTCCAGTGCTCAACCACTTTCTGGGTGAAGAACCTTTTCCAGATATCCAACTTAAGCCTCCCTTCACTCAGCTTCGTGCCTTCCCTCATGTCCTGTCACTGGTCACGAGAGTGAAGAGATTGGTACCTGCCCCTCTGCTTCCCCTCGTGAGGTTATTGAGGACCACAGAGAGGTCTCCCCTCAGTCTCCTCCGGGCTGGACAGACCAAGTGACCTCGCCCACTCCTCATACAGCTTCCCCTCCAGACCCTTCGCCATCCTCGGGGGCCTTCTTTGGACACTCTCTAACAGCTTAATGTCTTTTTTATATTGTGGCACCCAGAACTGCACATAAAATCCAAGGAGAGGCCACCCCAGCTCAGAGCAGAACAGGACAATCCTCTCCCTTGCCCGGCTGGTGATGCTGTGCCTGATTCCCCCCAGGACACAGGTGGCCCTCCTGGCTGCCAGGGAGGACCCCCAGGTCCCTTTCCCCAGCACTACTCTACAGTCCCCAGTCTACACACACAATCAGGATTGCCCCATCCTAGGTGCAGAATACAGCACTTGCCCTTGTCAAACTTTATATGGTTGGTGATTGCTCAGGCCTCTGATTTATTGAGGTCTCTCTGCAGGACCTCTCTGCCCTCGAGGGAGTCAGTAGCTCTCCCCAGTTTAGTGTCATCAGCAAACGTACCTAGTATCCCTTCCAGTCCTGGGTCCAAGTCATTGATGAAGCTGTTGAAGAGCACAGGGCAGAGGATGGAGCCCCGTGGAACCCCAGTAGTATCAGGTCACCATTCTGATGTCACCCCATTCACTGTAACTCTTTGTGCCTGACCCCTGATCCAGTTGCTCACCTGTCATGTAACAGGGTTATCCAGCTGTGAGTGGGATGCTTTGTCCAGAAGGACACTGAGAGACAGTATCAAAAGCTTTGCTGAAGTCCAAAAAGGTTACATCTACTGGCTTTTCCTAGACCAGCTCGGTGGGTTACCCTTCTACCCTGTAGAAGGAAATTGGGTTTGACAAGCAGGACTTTCTCTTCATGAAGCCATGCTGGCTGTGACCAATGACTGCGTTGTCCTCCAGGTGTTGTGTTTCAGTACTTCCCAGAATAATCTTTTCTGTGAATTTACCAGGTACTGAAGTGAAACTAATAGGCCTGTAGTTTCTGGGGCCCTCCTTCCTAGGAACTGGGATGATGTTCCCCATCTTCCAGGCAGCTGCAACCTCTCCGGATTCCAAGATGACTCAAAAATCAGTGAGAGAGGCTTTGTGATGACTTCAGCCATCTCTTTGAGAATTCAGGCCCCACAGATTTGTAGGGATCAGGCCCCATAGATTTGTAGGGATCCAGGTGGAGCAGCAGATCCATAGTATCATTTCTCCATGCTCTGCACACATGATGGGATAGTAAACAAAGCTTAAAGTAACTGTATATATTTAGAAACTCGGAGATTTTGATTTTTAAATTTTCAGTCAGATGCAAAGATTTCAATATCAGCAATTCTCAGCCAAGAATTTCAGCATCCCAGACGAGACTCTATTTTCATTACTACCAGTCTAGAACTTCCTTCACTGTAAATGAATGAAGCTGTGTCACAGTTGCCACCACTACTACTGTAATCAGTCTGATGCCATGATAGGTTCAGCTGCCAGTGGGGGAGATGGGAAGGGAGGAGTAATTCACAGCTTTTAAGTAATTACCTCCCTAATTTAGGAGTGCATCATGTTCCAAAATTAGGAGCTTCAGTCTCTGCACAACCAGTGAAGAGAAGCACCTCTGGAGAGAAACTCAGAGCATCCAAATTAGGAACCTAAATATTCCTTAATTTAAATGTTCTAAATCACCTTTGGGAGGGATTCACCTACTTCTGTGCACTGACCATAAAGAGCCTCCTCACATACACAACCTACATTTGGTGCCTAAAATAGGTTATATGACTATTCCAACTTTGCACGTTCCCAGCCAGCAAATCTTCCCCAAGCCACAACTTAGCACACTCTGCTTCTGTTTGTTTCTGTTTCACCAGTGATGGTGATGTACCCTGCAGCTACTTGGGTTGGTCTTCCACAGGTTTAATTTCACTGAGATACACTTGCACTCAGGATTTAATTCAGTCTTCTGTATTCATCAGGACATCATCAGTCTTCTTTCATTTGCACTGGTGCAGGAGCAGTGATGTCCTTCAGGGCAGCTGTTCTGGACTGCACATGACGCAAGAGACCTTGACTCAGAGGGGAAAAAGTGATGGATGCCAGTTGTAAAAACCTATTTCAGTCTATCATTTCAAACACAATGCAAAATCTGAAGTGAAGGCCTCCTCCTGTGTTCCAGCATATCAGCTTTAGGCTGCTGTAACTGTTCGGAGGAATCCATCCGTTTTTCAGCATGGAGAAAGATGCTGCAAGGGGTAGCTGCCTTCTCAGAATATTTTAGTTGTTCCATTTGTCTATGAGGCAAGACCTTTTAAATTTTAACCCATTCCCTGTTGTGATTTAGACCTGCCCAACCAGCACTGTCTTAAAGGGTATCCAGTAGTAGCTGGGAATAGTATGGAGCAGGGATTACACCTAGCAGGCAAAAGGACAGTCATGCTGCCCTGAGGAAGAAAAGTGTGCAGAGGAGAAGTTTAGCTGTAGAGAGGGTTCAAATCACAAAACAGGGTGAGTTCAAGTCACAAAACAGCTTTTTGGTCTTTTAACTGATAGTAGGAAAATACCTTAAAGAGACTTGCAGAATTTCTGCAATAATGATTAATTAGGGACTGTGTGGGCTTCATTCACAGTTCAGAGAATGAAAAGAGAATGAAAATTGGAAAGACATAGAAATTTTTTCATCTTCTCTGTTCTCCAACCCAGCAAGACTGTTCTCATGTAGTCCACAACAGCTTTCTTACTTTCCCACTCATCTAGAAGCTCCCTAAGAAGAAACATCTTGTCAGGTGCTCAGCAAGGGAGTAGAAGCACTATTCTTAACATTTGGAAAAGATTTGGAAAAGAAAATGCAGAGTAAGAACTAGCAGGTGATCGAGTCTGATCTGATAATAAGGGACCTCTTCACCCGGTTGGAGACCACAGAGGACACAGAAAAGGCTCTCCTTGCCTCTGGCATCTCCCCATCTGCACTGCTCTTGTGTTGAAGTACCTGCTGCTGAAGACTTCACTAGGAGTGCAGCTCTGGCATACACCAACTGGTACCTCCTCTCCAGGTATCAGCGATGTAGACAGCTGGGCACACTTGGAGGGATCTCATCCTCTGGGTGAGCACTGGGAGAGGTGTCTTGTCCGGGAAGGTAGGGAAGCACCCTCCCAGCAATAGTGCACTCAGCATCCACACCACACCTGGATCAGAGTAGGCAGTTAGCAATAAATCGCCTCTTCAGCTCCTTGCATGTTGCTTTCCCCTTGTGGATAAGCCCCATTAGTTGCAGGAGATGTGTCAAATGATTCCAGTATCTTTGGGAGAAGAGCGGCTTTGGGAAATTTTTATCTGAACAGTTTCAGAAACCTACTGTGAAGCTTCTTGGTGTTGATGCAGAAGGAAATTAAAAAGTGACTTCCATGTCTATAGCTTGCTAGACCATTTCACACAGACTATGGAAGATTTTGGATTGGTTTCTGTGTAGAACGAATGAAAATCTGATCTCTAGTCTACTACTTCCATAATACATAGTGTTGCCCTCTGTCCCTGCAACTTAGGAGACACTTTGCAGAACTGCCCCCTGCCAGAAGCAGTCCAAGGGTTGTTGTGTGTGGTGCTGCTTCCAGAGAAAGATTTGAGGAGCCTGTAAGTCCTGTTTTCTATTTGGTAGCATAGATTACAAAGCTGTAAGTTACACTCTGGGCATACAGAGTAAGTAGGAATTAGATTTGTTTCCATCGAAGGAAACTTAAAATGAAACTGATGGGTTCACACATTTTTTTTTTGCCTTACTTATTGCATAATAACTAGAAAAGAATTTTTTACGGTATTTGAAGCCAGGGGGAAACAGTGAAAATTTGGTCTTATTTGAGGAACCATTTAAGTCAGGTAGCACCATTCAAATCAAAGTAAAACCATTGTCCAGAAAACGAGTGCTCTAGGGCAGTCTATCCTTAAGGAGAAATTCATCCTTAGGGTCTAATCCTTCATCTGGTTAGTATCTTGTGGCTTTTACACTGCCACAGTATCCTCCTGAACTCGGTGCAACATTTCTTACCAAATACAATGCTGCGAAAGTATCTGCTGTGGAAAAAAACCAAATGAGTCTTGCCGATTAGAAAAGCAGCATGAAGTTGTGTGTTTCAAAAATGACAAAGATGTACATACTAGTATATTCAGAAACATTAATATCCTCATTTCTCTCCTGATACTAACAAATAACTCTAAAAACTGAATAGCAGTAGGTAAATGAAACCACAGAAAATATATCTCTCATAACAGTGTATTTAAAATTTGGATAGGACACAGTATGCTCTTCTTGTAGCTAATTGAAGGAGAAGCTGTAGCTTGAAATTAGCTGATAAAGATAGAATTCATGTTGCTTAACGTTAATCACCTAAAGTGTAAACATTTAATCTGAGTTAGTCTATACACTTTTTACAGCTAATAAAAAAGAGCAAGATCTGCAGAAGACAACTCATATTAAGTCTAAAACAGGTGCTAAAGCCTTAGAGATGTAGTGCCTTCTGGAGGTACCTTTTCTTCCCCACTTTTGAGGGAGCCCAAACAGCAAGGCTGGACCAGCCACATATTTTTAGACTATCAGGAGAGAAGTAGCCTGGCCTACACATCCAGGGATTCCACAATGCTCAAAGCCCAGGAGAGGTGAAGAGGAAAGTGTGTTCACCTTCTTTGCTGGTGAATAGGTGATGGGGTGAGGCTGGTCTGGATCTGCTGGGTCTGGATCTGCTGGGCCCCAGGCTGCCAGTGACAGACCTCGGGGGAGCTTCAGCTGCAGGACAGCTTGGCTTGCTCAGCATTTGGGAACTGGTTACTGATAAGCCACCTCCACAAAGCTCATGTCACTCTGGGTTTATGTAAGCAAGGAGAAACAGCAATCTGAAAAAACAGCCATGCCCTATGGGGCTCATGGCATTAGAATGTTTTTTCCTGACAGCTTCAACCATGCCAGATGATGAGCAAGTAATTTAGCAAGCTATAAAAATAGAAGCATGTGTATATTGAAGCACTTTAGATAACAATGCTGTACTTTTCAGCATCATAACATTTTTAATTATTCTAATTCTTCCATTTTTCAGAGGGCCTATTCATTATTGCATGTGTAATACATTTACACTGTCTCTACCTTACAGAGCTAACCATGTAAAAATGGCTATCTGGGGAACAAACCTATACCTCATGGCATTTGAAATTTTAGATAAAGGGAAAATTCCCCTGGCTCAGGATCACCGATTTTTTTTTTTCTGGCCATTAATATGCTCTTACTCACTAATATCCATACCTTCTCCTTCACCACTGAATTTTACCACGTTTCTTTCCATAGGGAAATTAGGTTCCTCTCTATTGGGGGTGTATTTGCAGTCTTCCATGCACCCTTTGCAGTGCATGAAGAGAGGGAGGGAGGAAGCCAGGAAGCTGAAGTGACAGCCCATTCCCACTATAGGTCCTCCTCTCTCTGGCAAGCCCTGGACAGTGGTGAAACTCCAGACCTTCAGTGTCTCTAAGCCTGGCTTTTCCTTCAGGACTGGCATCAGGCAGTCTGAGCCTGTTCTCCCTTTGTTCCTGGTTCTCCCACCATAAGACTTCAGATCCATGTAACTCTTGCACAGCTGTGTTGTGAAAGATGGTGTTCAAGCTCCCTTCTTGGTGTGGCTGAAAAGTCTGGAGCCCTGGTATTTGCAAAGGGGTCACATTTAATGTCCTTCCTTGTTAGCCGAGTTAAATCATCTGTAAATGGTTCTGTCTGATCAGATTTATTTCTGCAAACCTTTTCATCTCTTTGACCTTTACAGTTTTCTGTGTTTACCATTATATTACACAGGCAACCAAATTTTCAGCACCATCATGGGAATATTAAACCAAAGTTTAATATTTATTATTGTGAAAGTTTTCTTTGCTCCTACAACTATATTTTTTCTATTTTGCTTTCATCCTGGGTCTTCCAGGGCCTCTCGAGCACCTGGAGTAATTCCTCTGGTATTGCCCTAAAACATGAAAACATAACAGCAGTCATATATCTGTGACTGTATACACAGATTGAGCCATTTCATATTCAGAGTTTGTTTAGAAATTGTAATTGCGTTTGCCCTTCTGTGCACAGACTTCCGTATTTCTTCCCAATTTATCCCTAAACCAGTTTTGGTTCCTGACCACTGAATTCCCTTCAGTCTGTAAAAAGCCCTCAGGCAACTGAGCTATCAGCACTACATTCATTTTTTTTCCCCAGTGCTCTTTTAGCAGTGCCATGAGACTTCTTAGCAAGGCAGCTGAGGTTGGCCATATTCCAGTAGATGCCTTTGAGCACATGGGCTTAATTTTCTTCCTCATAGTAGACCATTTAAATCTGTCTTTTCTTTTTAGGGCACTTTTAATAGTTCTGTTTTCTAGTAGAAAAACAAATTGCAACAGTAAATCTTTTTTAACTAGTGTGGAGTAAGGAGCAGAATTAATTAATGTAATGTCATTGACTCAAACCCCAGTGAAGTATATCTGTGACTCTTCACTCCTAAATCTCTACCTGCATTTATATATTTACACTGCCCAGTATGTGCACATCAGTTTGTGTAATCCATGAATAAAAAACAGATTAAGTTTTTTAATGTATATTAATTCAATTCTATCTTTATATAGCATATCAGTGAATTGTCATTATGCTGGCAGTATTTTTGCTCTGTTTTCAATTGTTGCAAAGTTCCAAGATACTTTCTTAAACTTGGGAATTTTTTATAAGCCTCCTCCTACCAATAGCCATTTCATGGCCTCTTCTCCTCCCCAGTCTCACAAAGTTGCACTGCTGCCTCATAGGACTCAGGGAGGCCCACAGGGCTGGGAACAGACTTTTGTATCTTCGATGTTTAGAGGTTTGTGGATTGGTCACAATCCAGGCCTTCATCTACAGTGCACTTGTTCTGGGGGAAAGTCCACTGAATTTAGTGAAGCTGATGAAACTCATGGAAATGCATGTGTCCAGAAATTCAGTTTTGTGAAGTAAATAACATGCCATGAAAAATGTCAGTGTGATGGCTGAGCTCTGATCCTCAGTGTCTAAATACTTCCTAGCACCTTGTGACTCCCAGCTAGAAAAACAACAGAGCAAACTCCCTCTCTGAGATGAACATACCAGTGACCAGTGGCTTTAATAGGCTGGACAATGTCAGGGTGTTAAACATCTGCAGTGTCTGCAGCACTGGTGGCTGCAGATGCTGTACACTTCCCGTTTTCACAGCAGCCATCACAGGAGTTTGTTCAGAGAGAAGGGGTAGAAACTTCTTCGCCTGAGGTCATTCAGCACCCACTCCAAACCAGCACCCTTTACTCTGGATGAATCCTTGCTTGGAGGTGCCTGTTTTCCCCAGAATGCAGAGGAAGCCTACTTGATGATGTCAGCTTGGTTAGGCTAGCTGCAAGGAACCCAGTCTAGGACAGCAGAACGCTTAAGCACAGGCACAAATCCCCTGTAGCTCATCTATGTGATGAATATGCATTTCATTTATCATCAGTTTATGCAAGAGTCAGTCTGGTGTGTGTATGCTTACATTTCAGAGTGTGCTTAGTTCAGAAACTGGGGTGGTTTGCTGTACTAGGACTTCAAAAACTGATTTTACATTTAGGCAACCTGTTCAATGGCTGTTCAACACACCTTGTTGGTACCCTGCAGCCATATCCCACAGGGAAAAGCTGCACCTACCCAGTGCATTTAAAAAATAAATGTATTATGAAAAATATTTACCTGAGGAAGTATTTTCAAATTGTTCATATATCATCAGTGAAACATGACTCAAGAGTAATTCAAACTTCTTCAAAATGTCTGGCTATTGAAAAAGTCAGCAGACATCATGAATACTTAAAGAATTTCAGCCAAAATGGTGACATACAGGCATATAAAAAGGGAATTTGTACTGGAAACTCTTTAACCGTAGCAATCTTGACCACAGCAGTCAAGACTCAATGAAAACTACTCCCTGAGCAATTTTTAAAACACAGAGGTTTTTTACTTCTTAAGTTGGGCGTACCTGTTGCAGTTCTTCTACTCCTCTTCCTCTTTCATTAAGTTGGCCTGTAATTTTCAAAGTGTTCATTATGTATGGAGCCCTTTAGTAAGCAGTGAATCCGTGCCCTCGTGGCCTTTAAGTGAAGCCCGTGTGTGTAACCGTTGTGCCAGGCTCTTTCCCTACAGCTCTCTGCTGCTTGCAAATACTCCCTTGACAAAGCGGTAGTGATTGCTTCTTTCCTTTGTGATCTTCTGCAAACTAACTTCTTTAACACTCTGGACACTTAAAAAGCCTTGTTAGATTTTTGTCTTCTGGATCGTTTTTGGAGTGTTACATTCTAAGCTAATGGTACTGTAGTATACCTAAAGAATTTCCATTTTTTTAATGTTTAATTATCTGTGGTTAAAATTACTTTGGACAATATTGTTAACAGCTGGGTTTGAGTTAAAACAAAATCAGATTCTTTGGGCTATAATTTGATATAAAACTGTTGTATTATCATAATCACTGGGATTTAATTTAGAATTGTAAACCAATACTGGCTCGGGAGTTAAGTCCTATGAGCGAGGGAAAATTAGGCCAACTTGCACTCCAGTATGTAACTTCCACATTTTATTTTATACATACAGATTAAATAATAGTCTTACAATAATAATAATAAAAATAATAATAATAATAATAATAACAATAATAGCTCTGTTCTGATCTTAAACTTGAGTAGCTCTCTTTATTAGTAGGAGTTACTACTGGCTTTCACTGGCATGAGATCACAGTTAGGCTTCCTATCTTAATTTCTCTCAGTATATTATTTGGGCAGGAGATACATTGTGAAGAAGATACATGACTGGGGACATCACAAACTAAATGGATTCTCTAGGGAAGACTATTTTGTTTCAGTAAATCAAGCTCATAGCTGAATATTCTATAAACAATAGAAGCTGCAGGTATGCATCAGGGTCCATCATCGACCACAACTGTGTATGTAATATTCCAGGAGTAAACCCAGATTAGAGTGATTGCTGTTTCTCCAGTTGATAGTAGTGACTGGCTTTGAAGCCTCAAATTACAGTGGTCAGTTTCCAAAAGGGCTCTGAATGGAATTACTGCCTTGTGGGACTTCTTGCTGAAGGGCTTGCAAGAGGGTAGTGTTTTATATTAAATTAGATAAGAAATAATAAAAAACCAATAAATAATAATTGATGTATTTTTTCAGAGTCACTTTTCTGTGAAGAAAGGAGCTGCGGCCTTGGGTATTGGTACAGATAGTGTGATTTTGATTAGATGTGATGAAAGGTAAGTAAAGATGTCAAATACAGCTCTTTTTGTTGTGCATAAGAGAGGATCACCAGGTGCTCAGCTCAGAGAGAGCATGTAGGATCTAGTCAGCAGTTGGTATAATTTGTCATAGCACTGTCATCTTCAGCAGCTTTACACTAATTTATCCCACTTGAGGAACTGTCTCTGTTAGTAGTTTCTTTATGGGTCCATTTTTGGAATTCATAAAAAATCTTAAAAGTTCCTTTCGTCAGAGGTTTCTGATTTTTTTTCCTTTCATTCTGATGTGAAATGGGATATCAAACTAACATCATTCTTTACATTTTTTGCTAAGAAACCGGGAGGAAGCTTGTTTTGGTCAAATCAGGCTCTCACATGTTGATCCATTAAAATGAGCTGCAGTGGGCCTTTCATAGGAATAAAATATTTAGGAGCATTTGCTAATGTAATTCTGTTACTTCGTGCCCCCCCATCTCTCTCAGCTGGGTTACATTTCTCTCAACGCTCTTGATAAGGACATGTTTGTGATAGGATGTGAAGAGAAGGATCTTGGCAGCATTGTGGATAGCACAGGCTAAGGAGGATGATGGTCCCTGGAAACCAACAGCACAGGAGGCAATTAATGTGCAGGTCACATAGGCTCCGAAAAAGGGTGGTAGATAACTTCTTGTTTAACTCGCCCAACTAAAAGCTTCTAATTCTCCATGAAAACCCATTTTGAGAAAGCAAAAGTATACAAAACAAAACAAAATCAACATAACAAAATCGTGTTCCGATAAATTTTTCAATTTTAGGGAAAACACTTTATATGGGACAAAAATTAATAGAACAATTCTTATTGATTCTTCTGAGAGTCTTTGCAATAGAAAATGCTATTTGAGTCCCTCATTGTCACAGGGTATTGAATTAATTACGTCCCTAGCAGAAATGGAAGGTTTTGCTGCTATCAAAGTACTCTGCACCCACATTAAAAAACCAGCATCAAGTAAGCAATTTACAGTGCTAAGCCTGCGTATTGACTTACGGTCTTATTATCTCTTTATTAACAAAAGCCTGAACACACCTTGAAGAGGATTTAATGACGTCAAAACAACCAATACACATCAAAATAAATCCCCAGTTGTTTCTATTCACTAAAGATGGATGTGGATCAATGAAGTCTTGTCTTCCTTTTCTTCTAGCGCAAATTCAGCATGATTTTCTGTGGAGGCCATGGTTAGTCTCCCCACGCTGAAGTAAACAGCAGGATTATGGTGTGTCTCACAGACACCACACAGACAGAGCAAATTGCACAGGATGGGGGCTGGTGTGGTTGAGAAGACCCTCTGTGAAGATGTGGGCCTGTGGAAGGGTGAAGGAGCACCTTGATACCTTTCTGATGTTTCCAGTATGACCAAGCATACTTCCTAGTGGCTCTTGCCCATTCTGACCCACACCCGCCAAGTTTGCCTGGTTTAGCTGGTAAACCTTGACATTGCTTGGGTATTGCACTCTCCTGGCCATGAATTCCTGCATCTACTTGATGTGACCAGGGGCTGGATAACCACTTGCTTTGGTAAAAAAATCTGGGCAGTGAAAACATCTGCTCAGTTCTGTGTATGTTTCTATGCATAAGTTCACTATATCAGAAACTAATAAAGACCAACATCTAAATTATGTTTTGAGGAGGAACTCATTGCCCTCCTTTGACATGGTTTTATTTTCTTTTTTTCTCTAATGATCCCAGGAACATTTTTTGAGGATAAGACTACTACTGCTTTTCTCTGAACATGTACCTGCGTCTGGGGGGAACTCACAAAGACCTGAATACTCTTTAGGCCTTCCTTGCACTTCTGCAAGAAAAATCAGGGCCAAGTTTTAGATCTGTAGAGGTTTTTATTTTTAGTTATTCTTTCAGTATTTTAGTGTTTTGAATATTCGGGAAAGATTTTGCAAAAAGAGGTCAGCAGTACAAACCCATTTCTACTGAAATTAATACCATCTTATTGTAAGCTGTGTTAAGGTTGAAAAACCAACAGCATCTTACTACAATAGATCAATAATTTTAAAAAAGGACATTCATCCAAATGCCATGAAAACAGTTCATGTGTTTTTATGGAAAATGAAACTAAAACGAATGGGTTTATTAGTTTCCATGTAATTTCATTTTGAGCTTTAATAAAGGTTGTTCTTTTTTTATAGCAGCAGGAGGTGAGGGCCTAGTGAAAGAAAAAATCTGAAAAAGTCTTAAAAAATTCGTATCAGTCTAAATGTACAACATTCAGAGCCAGTGAAGACTTTATTTCTGTAACATGGGAATCTAATCATGTTTGTATTGCTGGTATTCATACTGCCTCTTCTTTTTATAGACTTGCTCGTGTCTAAAGCAAAGAAAACCTTAGTCTCAGTATTCAGTATCAGCACTGTTTTATCGTGCATGTAGTTAATTTACAGGATTTCCTAAATTAGCCTTCAAGCCTTACACAACTGAGTCTGAATCTGAAGTAGGTGGTTCACAACAGAGGTGTTGCAAATACAGTCTTGAGAGCCTGACAGTGAATGTAGCGAGTCTAGACTGGCAGCTTCTCACACCCTGCTTCAAGCAAATGCAAACATCTTACTGACTAACCCGTGGAAAAGTCACCCTGAAATGAGTTCATCCCTGGGAAGGGAACACAGACACAACTGCTGACAGCACAGCTGAGTTGCACTGCTCAAGGCTGTGCAGCTCGGCTGGCGTTTTCTGTGCTTGCTGAGAGAAGACCATGGCATTTGGCACCCAGCAGACTTACTGGGAGGCTGGGCTGAGCCTCTCCCTGGGAGCCTGAAGCTTATTCCCTGGACTGTAACAGCAGACAGGACCAAGAGGCTCCAAGGAGCAGCACCAGTCTTTAATGGGGTGGCCATGAGATACTTTCTCTCAGTTACCATCACCATATTGATGCAAATATATTGACTAAATAATTAGGGTAAAAACTCAGAGTGATGGACCGAGTCTTTCTGTGCTCTTCAATGCAGCATAGCTCTTGGGCAAAAAAGTCACTTTGCTCCTTCTTTGGGTTTCCTATTAAATGAAGAAGTAACAGCAAAAGTTGATTTCAAGATCAAGTTACTGATATAACTCTCTCTTGCTCCAGAGGGAAAATGATCCCATCAGACCTTGAAAGAAGAATTGTTGAAGCCAAACAAAAAGTAAGTTTACCAGCTTTTCTGCTTCCACAGCAGAAAAAAACCCAAAGAGTGGTTTTTACCAGTTGTTTTTTTTCCTTGGTAAAACAATACAGCCTTGCCCATTAAATTTTGATTTATTTCTCAAAAATGTAGCCTGCCAATTACTGAGGCAAGAGTTGCTGAGAAAATAGGTTTAGAGCTTCTTTATAATATCCGTGAGCTATTTCTATTTGGTGCTTTTTTTTTTTTGTATGTTGTTCTGCATAATATCCTCCTCTTTTATATTATCAGCCTATGATGCAGTTTCTCAGCTGAATATTGTCAAAACCAGAGTAATCATTTTGGGGAATTTGTTTTATTCCAATGCATTGAAAATACTTCTCACAGACTCACCAAATCAGTGGAAGGCAAACTAAAATCCACATCTCTAAAAATGCACACACTTTTATATGTGCTCACTAACAGAAGCTAGAATTGAAACATCAATTTAAGTATGCGATGAACTCAAGCCTGTGCTTTCAACATTTGTAGTCACTAGACACACACCAGTCAAAGCTGATTAATAGCACAAATCTTCATTAAAAGCACATTTTTTCCAAGAAAAGCAATACAATAAATAAAAAAATAAGGCAAAATTACCATCGAGTGCCACTCAAGCCTACTGACTCTTGCAGAAGGAAGTTTGGACTTTTTTGATGGTTTGAACCCCAGTTCTGCAAAAAGAGGTAGCCACTCTTGACCTTTAAGTACTCCTTATGAAATCAACGTAATTACAAATGAAATTAAAATGAAACATTGGTATAAGTTTTGGCAGACCCCAGACCTCATAGTGCAGAAGTGATGGCCAGTGAGTGCTCTGCTGCGAGGCACAGCATTTAGCAGAGGGAATCCGAGAGATAGTCGCTGGCCTCTGTGGAGGCTGCTGTTTTTACCTAGGAAGAGCTGTCTCCCTGCTCTGTGTGAGGGATGGGGCTGGAGGTGAGCCTCACACCTCCCCTGTCCACTGCCCCCGGAGATACCCTCAGACAAGCTGTTCCCACTGACAAAACTGGGTCACCACATGTCCAGACACTCGCTGGGATAATTGCAATGCAGCCCAGGGCACAGTCCACCAGAAATGCTTCTCTCACTGTGGTGCCTGGTTGAGGTTTGTTTATGTGACATCCTGCAGTGCAGACTTTTTTGTTTCAGGCAGGTAGTGTGAAGGAGAACTGTTCTGTTGAGCCCTTTTCTGTCTCATGCATCCTAATAAACGGAGGATGCTGGTTTGGAAGTTTGCTGCCACCTTAAGGTAGAAACTATAACATCCCTGGAATCTAAACTTGGAGAAAACCAGTGTAACACAGCAGGGATGTCCTCTGGGAAACACTTGTGGGGTCACTGTGGGGGCAGCACAAGGGGAGCTGGGGCTGCTGCAGGATGAGGGGGCTGCAGTACTCTGACCAGGTATAACATCTCTCTGCTTTCTTGCAGGGATTTGTTCCTTTTCTGGTGAGTGCCACAGCTGGGACAACAGTGTATGGGGCGTTTGATCCTCTCATAGCTATTGCAGACATCTGCAAGAAATACAAAATCTGGATGCACGTGGATGTAAGTACCATCATACATGGAGGGCTGGATTACAAGGTGTATTAGCATTAATTTTTTCATTTTGGACAGTGTTGTCTTGTACAAAACCCATTGTATTTAGTTCCTGTAATTAAGTCTAACATCCAGCACTGACTTCCCACTCCTCTGAAAGGCTCAGGTCAGAAGGCTATTTTAGGAGCTGTGACTAGTTGTACTTCTAGCAACTGGGACACTCAAGATGACCTAGTCTGAGTGCTTTTGGCTTTCAGCTTTATCTTTAAATGCCATTAGTAAAGAAATACATAAGAAGCATACTGAGTACTGGCTCAGCTTCTGCAGCAGCTGCAAAATAAATACATAAGGAAAAGACTACATTTGTCTGGAATAAAGTACTGCAAATTGCTGATCAGGTTAATGCAAGTGCTAGGGAAATTTATCAGATTGGCTACTTAGCTTTATCCAGGCTCTTGCCAAGAAATCTTTCTGAAGGATCATCTTTCAGCCCCAGAATATCTTCTATGTCATTTTTGCAAATCCTTTCTCCAAAAAGGCTTGGTAACTGACTTCCCATAGGTTTGGCAGTCTAGATTTTGTATTACTGTGTCAGCCAAAATCAGTCCAATTCAAAGGAAGAATTTGTATTTACCTTAAATACTTCTCAGTCACGTGAAATGCCTGCTTGTCCCAGATCTCTGTGAGGAAAGCGAATGAGTAGAGGGCAAGCAGTAGTGGGTCCAAAATATGATGAAAATCCCCCAGAGCAGCTGAGGTCTCAGCCTGGTTTGTTATTATACCTTAGACACTACAAGAGAACAGGCAGCTGACCCAGGAGCAGCTCTGCAAGTCGTTAATTACAGCATGGGGCGGCCCGATGTGCCGGTGTCAGGGCGAGTGAGGGGTTTGCAGATGATAAGGGTGGGCACCTGGATTAGGGGCTATTAACCGCTGCTTCCAAGCTACTGGAAGAAAATTGTTAGCGCAGCTCATGCCTCAGGCTCCATCTGCCTGGTCATTTTGGAATGTGCCACATCAGCAAGATAGAAAGGGTCCCAAACTGATGGGAATGCACAGATGTCATCACGGAGGAAAGCAGAGCTCTCATTAGGATAATGTGTCTTGCCTTCCAGGGAGCATGGGGTGGTGGGCTCCTGATGTCGAGGAAACACAAATGGAAGTTAAATGGCATCGAAAGGTATGATTTATTACTATCAATAAAAGACATTTATTAAATGCATTTTCACATACTTGTGATTACCATAGCAATGCCTGTAAAAATTAAGGATCAATTTTATCTCCAAGATACAGTAGGGATAAATCATATAAACTGTCCTTACAGTTGCAGCAGCATTGCCGAGTGCCTTTGTGCTACAGTAGTGTGACAGTTCATTCCAGAGCATAAACAGCAGACATTGCATGCTTGTTTCTCTGTTCTTCCACCATACATTCACAGGTCCAGAGTAGTTTCTGCATCCAGATTGATTCAGCATCCAACATGAATTAGCAATTTCACTCTAAGAAGTGAATCTTGTAGGTCTTGTACACTGAAGTTTTAAGTATAAAACATGGATGCACCTGCAGTTAGGACATGTCCTGCTCTGTCACTTCTGGAGAGAATAGCCCTCTCCAGACTGTGTTATTGATGTCTTCTCAGTAAATCTGTGCCTGGATATATACACTGTTGTAGTCATGAGCTCATAAACATTGCCGATAATGCAGATGAACATAAGTGGTGCTAGTCCAGGCTGGAAGGACTGAGCTTAAACTTAAAACCAGCTGCTTACTCAGAAACATTTCATTAAGCTGTGGAAATCCTTTCCGTAGGATGTTAAGATTTATCTACAGTCAAGGAAAGACAAAAACCATTCAGGATTTCTGTGAGCCACAAATGAGGGAAGCTCAGAGAGTATTTAGAGAAAGTTCATAGGTGTTTGCCCTGTTTTGTATTCTTCCCAGTCACCTATTTAGTCCACTTTCTAGAAGCAGTATACTGGGCTAGATGGAGTCACTCGCATTTCTCTATTTCCTGAAGTTCATGATGTTTGAGAGTAAATCATTACTCCCTTCCTCCTTCTTTGTCACTAAATCAAATTGTTGTTCCTTGCCAATTAAAATTACAAACTTCCTCATCCTGATCCTGGAGCTTAGGAATATACCTTGATGATTCAGTTATTTTCTCATGCATCTCTCATGCAAAATTTGGAAAGCAGCCAATGATTCTATAAATTTGATTCCGTTAAGACTGCCTACAGCACTCCGGACTTACACATCATGCATTAAAAGGACATATATCCAAATATCCAGCAAGTTAGAAAAATCTGCCTCATTGTCTGTGAGGGCAGAGTATGAAACAAAGGGTTTGCCTCCCAAAT
Source organism: Machaerirhynchus nigripectus (assembly GCA_013397975.1). Classification (NCBI taxonomy): domain Eukaryota; kingdom Metazoa; phylum Chordata; class Aves; order Passeriformes; family Dicruridae; genus Machaerirhynchus; species Machaerirhynchus nigripectus. The sequence continues at coordinate 392,184 of VZRQ01002675.1, read as the reverse complement.
TGCAGTCCAAATTGTGCTGGAATGAGAAGTTCAGGTTAAATCTACTTTGGATCATTTTCCACATAATATGCTTTAGATCCAGAACTCCACTGGATTTTATTAAGTGCTTTGATAAGCCCAATCTCAATATGTTTGGCAGTGAATTAAGGAAATTTGTTATTTGGAATGCTGTTCCTCTGCTTGCTGGACACAGCAGCTGATTTCAGTTTGTCCAGATCTCAAGTGTGGGAAGCTTTAGAGCAGACCTTTTATGGACCTTTCTCTTTCCTGGAAGATAATGGAGTCATCGCAGGTCTGAGTAGAAGAGAACTGAAGCTGTTACTCATGTTAGATAGGAGAGGGAACATTTTACTGCAGGACACTGTGCTCTGAGCACTCACATCCTTCTGGTAACAGTCCAGCAGAAGTACTCCAGTCACAGGCAGGACGAGTTGCAGGACTGTCCCTACCACGCCCTCCAGTCCCCCACGGCAGATTTCAAGGTGCTTGAAGGTGCCCTGGCAGAGGCACAAGCCCCAGTGTGTGGAGCAGATAGGTCTGGCCAACATCAGGAGTTCCAGCCTGGGGTCTCCAATCCAGAGGCTCAGGCAGGGGGTGGCAGCTACATGAGAAAAGCACATGTGCAGGGAGTGAGTGCTCCCATAGAGGGTCTGGGCATCCTTCCGGGGGCTGTGGCCAGTCAGTGATTGCATCAATCTGTATTTAATCATGGCTCGGGACCAAATTCTGCCAGTCGTGAATCTCTCCCGTCATCCATTTGAAATCTCTAAAGGAAAAATATTCCTTTTTTGTCTATCTTTGACCCCCAGCCAAAAATCACATAGGTTCTTGTGCTCAGTTATTTGGGCAAACAGGAGATGCTTTGGGAAACATCTGTGGATTCCTGTAGATTTTTTTATTTCACTGTTTGTCTTGGTCAGCAATTTCTTCAAACACATACTGATGACACGAGCCCAAAATAACTGATAACAAATGAAAAATGGTGGATTTTAATTTAACATAATCAATTCTTTTTCTGTGTGCAATTGGTATGTAATTAGGTAAGTAAGTGACCATAATTCACATCTGGCTGTTGTCAGTAAGTAATACTTTTGCTTGAGGAAATGCATACCACTATTGTTACTTAGAGGTCTCAGAGAATTTCTGTCTGATGTTGCATAGGCACAAATAAAATTAAAAAGTATCATATCAAGGGAAATTAATAGACCTCAGTGGATGTTCGGAATCATTAGCTTTGGTGTTGTAATCAGATGACTGACTGAGCTGATTAAGAGCTGCCAAATACTCAAAAAGCCAAGCCAAGTGGCCAGATGTTGCCTGTTCCCTACAGATTTTGCATCAGGCACTTGCACAGTCCCGTTTAAATAGCAAAGAAGAAAGCACAGAAGTACTGCCTGATGTCCATGTGAATTTTGAAGTTGCTTGCTTTGAAGGAGTGGAAGCAATTTGGCAGGAGGTGCATAAACCTGTAGCACTGTCTCCAAGTCCTACAAAGGAAAACACTGCTAGATTCTAACATACTCACCTCTGTTCACATCAGTGTTACCTGCAAGTGTGTCCTGGGTCCTTCAAGTTTCCACATGCCTCAGTTGACTGATTTATGCCAATTTATACCATCAAAATACAAATCACTGCACTAGATGAAATCATGTGCACCATGCATCCTTGACAGCTTGCCCAATAGGATGCAAATATATACATTTATCAGCTAATTCATCGTATGTAGCAATAGTAATTATAAAATAGCCAGTCAAGAATAACACAAAATTAAATAATAAACAACTGGACAATCTTCATTCAGCCCTCACCACAGTCCCAAATGCCTCTTCTTTAGACCGTATTGTGTCACTTCTCTGTTTGTTCCCAAAACCTAGGCTGACAGCACTTTTTCCAACACATGTGTCCTGAAGGGAGGCAGGATCAGACTCTTTTCTGGCAAGATGTGTCAGTTCCATGCTTATTACTATAGTTGGGTGCTGTAGCCAAGCAAAAAGTAAGGAGCTATGAAAATTTGCCATCATCAGAGCAACAAGAAAAATTACTTTGGGCCAGGTTTTCCAGGTTACTCAGAGACTTAGGGATACCCAGAAGTATTTCAAGGAATTTTTAAAAGTGCCTGTGTGAGCTAATTACTAAAATCTTGCTGAAACTGGAATCAGAGGGAGGGAGACCTGCTAGGTTGCCAGCTTCCTATCTGCGTCTTTAATTGACTGTGCAATTTTAGAAAGTTCATCAGTCAAGTGGGTGTTTTTAGGAAGTTTGCCCTATGTTTGTAAAGTATAGATGACTCCCCAGAAAGTTTAACACTGATTAAATTTAGGGGATAGAGCAATTATCCTGTGGTAAATTGCCAGGATTGTCATCCAAAAGCCAACTGGAGTGGATTACTCCCCTGTGAAGGCATTGCTTTCCTAATATCAGCCGTGATTATTTTCCACTTTCCTTGCTCAGAAAAAGAAAAAAGTGACTATTGCTACATGTTCAGTATTATTCTAATTATTTCTAAATGCCTCTGCGGTTTCATCACATAGTACAATGTCTGAGTTTCATGTGGTTTTCTGTCCCAGGGCTAACTCAGTGACCTGGAACCCTCACAAGATGATGGGCGTCCCACTGCAGTGTTCAGCCCTGCTAGTAAGAGAAGAGGTATGTCACAATATACGTGCTTCTCTGCTCCTTTCTGGCATTTTACTTCTGAAAATCCTGGATATTTTCTTCATCACTGTGCCATAGCTAATATTTGCTAATGTGACGAGAATTGTAACAGGAACTGAGAGAAAACCTCTATTTACATGCTTAGGCTGTGACTGCAAAAGGAATTAAAGCAGATGTCTAGCAGAAATGAGGCAATCAGTGGCAATATCTGTATGGAGTTTTGTGACTTCCCGTTCTAAATGTCCACGATTAAGTTGTGCCTGCATAACTGTGTAGCCCCACTAGTTGCTGTGTATCGTAAGATGTAACTGCAGGCAAACTCTGGTCCTCTTGGGGTGAATGTCATGGTTTACATGCAGCACAACATTTGGTCCAGAACTGAGGCATCACTACACTTTCTAGACTTTTATGATATTCCTACCCAGCTTTGATCTATATATCCACTTGGAGGCATGTGGAAGTAAAAATGGAACACTAAGTGCATTTGGAATAAAAAGTAGACATTTCATTTAGTGCTAGAATTTGAATTACCCTTCAAGCCTGTAATTTTCATATAACCATCAGTTACTGGGACAGCTGCCGTACAGCCACCACTTAATAGACCAGCTATCAAAAAGCTGGTTGCTGTTTTGCTAACAGCTGTACAACAGATTGTATACAAAGTGATTGCACTTAGGAAGAGAGAAACTGGCTTTTATTTGCCCTCTGGGTCAGTTCCCCAAGACAAATCCTGCCTGGCTGAAGTCAGTACCATCCTTGACTTCTAGTGAGAACAGATGGCTCAGATTAGGAGAAAGTCAATTCGTTTCCCCCCTCTCATTTTGCTATCTCAGTTTTGAGTTACACATAAAGATTAGACTTGATGATAAACAGCCATGTTATGATTCTCCTTGGATTGGAAACTGCCATTTTAGGCAACAGCCCTAAGGTATACCATAAACTTGGTTGAGATCTTAACTAGAGCCAGAACGTGGCTCTCTGCATTTTACCTTAAAAAGGAAACCTCATGCCTTCATGAGCCAGGTTTCCTCACCTTGTTGGCTTCTGTCCCTCCCTCAAAGCTGCCTCTTAAAATGGTATGTTACAGCCCAGAAATAACTCTAGCTGGCTGTTTAAAGGCCATATGCTCTTCTCTCTATTCAAAGCTTTCTATACTACTGAAGCATCCAGTCTGCAGCTGAGGGCTTTGCAGAAAAGAACTGTTCCTACAAAGAAAGAAAACAATAAAAATCAGAATTTTAGAGACCAAAGAAATTGAAAGGTGCTGTAATATTCTTTAGGTTAGTCACCAATTGTCTTGGTCTGACTCAGAAAAGATGCCTTCAAAGGAAAAGAGGAAAGGGAACCAAAACAAAGGATAAAACGCAAGTTCCAAAAGTGAAGTTAATCAGAAGAATGGTAGGGAGCACCATGTCCAGCTTTTTATAAAAAATTATTTGGTTGTGGGGTGGCTTACACATTGCTGGATTGGGTACCAAGGTGTCTTGGGCACTGAAAGGGATTAGTCCATTGAGCAACGAAGTCTAGTTTTGTCCTTTTTTTTGATCTTCCTTTTGCACTTGGACATATATTCAACTGAATTTGGGTGTTTGTAGTTTTTCACCCAAAGCAACCCTCAAAGCAGCAGTCAAATCTGTGCCAACATCACTGTGCTTGTGTCTTTGTGCCCATAAGGGACTGATGCAGAGTTGCAATCAAATGCATGCTTCCTACCTCTTTCAACAAGACAAGCACTACGACCTGTCTTACGACACGGGAGACAAGGCTTTGCAGTGTGGGCGGCATGTTGATGTCTTCAAGCTATGGCTGATGTGGAGGGCAAAGGTAGGACTGCCTGCTACACATTTCTTTTTATTAAATAATGCACACCAGTAATCATAATTTTAGAAGATATCTGACCTGAATTTCACATATATAACATGAAAGAAAGAACATTATTATTTTCTGGGGGTTTTATACTTTTAACAATGGAGCTTCAAAGCAGCACACATTATTTTGAAACTTGAACTGTATGGCTTTGCATAGCATTTGCCTTGTGTAAGTGTAGGAGTCTAACAGCATAAATCATATACCTAGGAATGTTGTTACAAAGATTTTGGAAATAAGAAGATGTTTTAGTTATATTTAGAAATTATACATGGCAAATCAAGACTGGAATACCTAGTTTCATTGCATGTGGTAGATACGAAGTAATCTTTTGAAGGAGTAGAGGAAAACTCATCAAAAACTCTTGACTGGGAAATCTTTAAACACCAATGGTAATGATTGCTTTATCTGTATTTTAAGTAAGTTCTTGCATGTATGTATCCAGTCTGTTATGTCAGGTTGCCTGAGGTTGGTTCAGAGGAGATGACATCACTGTTTTCATTTCCAGAAAGCCTTGAAGATTCTCATGTGCTTCATTAAACCTCTGAGGAGGTGTGGGAGTCTCTAAAGGAGGATGCAATAGCTGGGGTCTGCAGAGTGGCAGGCAATTTTAGCCACATGTCTCTGCTACTCCAAGCCTTTCTCCCAGGGCTACCTCTACTCTGTTTTGAAATCTCTATACCCAGAGGGATAATGACATGGGCTTTTAAGTCAGTTCTGCACTGCCAGAACAGATTTAGCAGGGACATGCATCCATTAGTCAGAGACATTTCTCCTAAAGCCCATTTTTTCAATATGCTCTGTACTGCTTTTTCTCTTCCCCCACTCTGCTTGTAATACTAACACTACAAAATAGGATGTGTGTTTCTTAAAGAGTTTATCTATTGCAGCTGTTTATTCCCCTTCCTCCCTCTTGAAGCTGAATCTTTTGTTTGAGGCATCGCAGTTGGTGATTGCAGTAACAATTATGATGTCACAGAGAGGATTATGACTTCTGCCAGAGAAGAAGAAGCAGGCTTTTCTGCAGCTCTTAAAAGCACAGCTTCTGAGTTTATATGGTATCTGATAGAAAAGAAAAGAGAAGAACACTACAGAGACAGGGTAGTATCTAAACAAAGTATGCCTTTTCACAGGCATCAGACTGGGCTCGAAAAGTATCTACCCATTCTGTGCCTAACTAAAAATGAAAAAATTATTCTTGGGAAGGCCCCAGCATATCATTCCTGGAAGATTAAAATCCCCTATCCTGAAAACAGTGGGAGACTCCCCCTGTCTGGAACTCAACACCTCCTGAAGATCCCCCTCTGTGCCAGTCCAAGCTATCCAAAACCATCCTCAGCCTCTCTGCAAAATCTACCAAAGGCATCCTTTGTCACAGAGGTACCATTCAAGTTCTCAGCAAAATATTCCTAAAAACCAAGCAAGTACCTGATGCTTATTTTGCAGAGTTGGCTATAGGGGTGTCAGTGGCAAGAGCTGGAGACAAATGAGCTCTGCTTATCAAAGTGCCCTTCATCACACAGAATCAGATCCGTAACTGATCTCACAGAGAGTTCTGAGAGGTGACTTTGGCTGATGTGTTGGCAAGTATTGCATGGTCCTTTTGCCCTTTTAGTTCGTAGAACAGATATTTATATAACTTCTTCATCTCTCTGTAAAGGGAACCACAGGATTTGAAGCACAAATTGATAAGTGCTTGGAACTTGCTGAATACCTATACAATAAAATAAAGAACAGAGAAGGGTATGAAATGGTGTTTGATGGAAAGGTACGTAGTGCAACTTCTTTTTCTCAGTTGGTCAACTGTGTTTGCTTCATTACCTGTTGGGATGATACCAACAGGTCAAATCAAACAGCATGAGACAGAAAGCAGGGACCCTTTTAAGAAAACCTGTTGTTGTGCCAGTTCCTCCCTTCCTCATGGAATGCAGGGACAAGGGAGATGAGGTAGCTGTGCATAAGTGTTCAGTTTGCTCAGCTTAACCCTGCTGAAACAAAACACTGCTCTCTCAGCCTAACACAACATGCACAGGCACAATTAGAACCAGCTCTTATGTAATAAAAACAAGTTGCAGTTCCCTAATAGCAGGGTCTATTAGGAGTGGGAGGTACAGTGCCCCACACAGCTCTGAAAGGACAGCTGTGCAGAGCAGCATTCTTAGGTGGGCAGTCACAGGGGAACTGGGATGCCCTGGAGGGACCATCTGCACTGAGGTCCCTGCTGTGATGGGGTGCAGTCAGCAGGGCAGGGACTGGTGTTGCTTGGGAGCCCAGCTGGCTCATGGAACAGAGGTTGCACCACTGTCTGGGGTGCAAATATCACTAGGCACATTATGTGGAGGGAGTCCAGCTGAGATGGGAGCCCTGGATGCCAGGAGCTCGGCTGAAGCACTGCCCAGGGCAAGGCAGCGCAGCCTGGGCTGGGTGGCTGTACCTCTGCTGTGCTCAGCCATCGCTGTGTGGGCAACCTCTCCAGCTGTGAGGGCTGGGGACAGGCCTGGTAGAAACCTCTGTTACAAAGTTAGCTGGTGTTAGTCTGTAAAAGAGAACAAGGATGAACATCACTATGTTTCTTCAGAGATTACAGGCTCATACCCACATACCACTATGGAATTTATTTCCTCCACCTCTCACACCATCACTGACTTTGGCCCACTGGGCCTGATGATGAGTAAAGGAACTGGCAGCAGGAGGAGTTGCTGGAACACACATTTAGCATCCAGCAAAGATGAACATAGCAAGGCAGGCAACTGTTGGGAGATGGGAAAAATGCACAAAATGTCAACTAGTTCTTACTTTATGCCTTTCTGCTTAGTGCTCCCATAGATATTAAATGATCTAAGATGCTGTGGTGAATGCATGTTAATACAGCAGATAGCTGAATCAAACTGAGAAGTAATAAATTCCACTAAATATAAGAAAATCTTAGACTGTCTCATGCACCACCTGTGGCTCCTGTTTACAGAAACAGATTCTATATTGTTCTGTCATGTAAGAAGAGTAAATGACACGGTCCTCACCTCAAAATTATCTGTAATAGACTCTTGCCTTAGCCACATGATCCCTTCAGCCCCTGGAGGGGACAGGAGCTGCAAAATCTAGATGCCTTTCAGAAAGGCGTAAATGTATTTGCCCAGCTGGATGATGTGTTTCTGCTTCTGACGCCCTGGGAATAAATTGCTTAAAATTATCTTTTCTGCATTAATAATGATGATGACTCTCAGTGGACCACAATAATGAAACCATTGACTGCTGTCACAAGATGATGTATGGGGGGGGGGAAGGCATGAATTTAATTGCAGTTGAGGTATTATGAGCATTTCTTACAACGTAAACTGTTATTATTCTGTGCCTAGCCTCAGCACACCAATGTCTGCTTCTGGTACATACCTCCCAGCTTGCGTGGGATGGAGGACAGTGAAGAGAGAACAAGCCGCCTGATGAAGGTGAGCAGTGTCCTCCAGGGTATCCTAGAGCAGGCAGTGAAACCCTTGTAGGCAGGCAATCCCCAAAATGGTCTCCCAGGGCACAGGGCAAGGTGAGGTTCTGGCAGATGACACCTCCATGGTTGTTTTACTGCAGGTCAGTCTGGCGCCGCCTTGCACTGGTGCCCAGGTGTGGCACTCCCTGGGTTGGCCTGAGCTCCGCAGCACGTATTCATGGATATGTTCATGTACTGAAGCTGCTGTGAACTGCAGTCGCTAAACCCAGCAAGGGCAGCAAAAGCTCAACAATACTACAGCAGCCTGGCAGACGAAAACAACTGTAGCCATGTTTTGAACACACAAAAGCAGCTACTGTGTCCCTGTTGGCAATATTGAGGAAGGAGCAGAGGGAAATTTCCCCAGTCATTTTAAGAGCAGGACAAAGAAACCGGATAAACTGAATGCCTTTTCAGTGTGACATTTACTCCTTAGTGGGGGTTAATGTTTTTATTAATATTGGATGTAATTTCATTTCAGCTGCTTGTAGCTCTCCTTCTTCTATAAAAAAATAAAGTATACTCTGTTTTAATACTAATGAGGATGATGATAATAACAAAAATAATGATGATAATAATGACAATAATGATAGTCATCATCATCATCATCATCCCCTGCTTTTTGTTACTCTGCAGGTGGCACCAGTGATAAAAGCCAGGATGATGGAGTATGGCACGACCATGGTGAGCTATCAGCCCCTGGGAGACAAAGTGAACTTCTTCCGGATGGTCATCTCAAACCCCGCGGCCACTCACCAAGACATCGATTTCCTGATTGATGAAATAGAACGCCTGGGACAAGATTTATAATAACTGGCTGTGAAGATCTGTTCCTGGACCTCTAAGTAGACAATTAAGTTGTCACAAACTGTGCGAATGTATTTGTAGTTTGTTCCAAAGTAAATCTATTTCTATATTGTGGCGTTGGAGTAGAGTACAGTTTAAAATCAAGAAACATGGCTCCTTTAAAGTACTTTCCTGAGTTTTAGAATGCCTCCTTAATAATTAGCTGCACAAAAAGCTTCATTGAAACAAATAAGGAAGACCAGAAGATACTTAAAATTTTACCCCAAATTTTAACACAGCAATTACTTTAAATTAAAAGCAATCAGACTGAGTGATGATAAATTTGCCCAAAATTACGACAAAATCAAATTGGGGGAAGTGGGAGGGGGTGGTGAGATGCAAAATACACATGCTGTATGTTTAAAAGTGGAAGGATTTTGCCTTTTTCGTAGTATTAGAACAGAATTTCTAGCAACATTTCAAATGTATTTAAATAAGTATAGTTTTACAAAAGGAAATATATATATATAAAAAATCCTATTTTGTAAACTATATTTTTATTTTATATGGGTTATAAAACTGCAAGGACAGAAGCTGAAAATTAAGTGGAATTTTTTTTTTGATGGAGGTGCCTCGAATATCTATTACTGCTTATTTTAAAAGACAAGCCCACATAATACATTCTTTCTCCATGTCATATGGATTGTACATCTCCAGGGTTGGTTACTGAAAAACCTCAAGAGGACTGCAGCTCTTACAACCACTTAACAAGATCAATTACAGTACAACAATAGAATGCTATTACTCCTAATTATGTCTCCCACGTGGCCTAAGCAGACGCACAATCAATATACAGTGCTAACCAAGACTGAAATAAGGTTGTATTTGGATGGTTTCCATGTTCTGTGTTTAAAAAGTCTATTAAAAAAAAAGTCACATGTCTGAGTAAATTCTTATCTCGAAACTATTTCTGCTGTGAGCAGTCCCAAACTACATCGATAACCTCACAGTTACATTAAGAAGGTAAAGACTTTGGACAGATGTACAGGTCTGCAAGACAAGGCCTAAATTAAATGTGACCGTAATCTGAGTCACAGGGATGGGGTCTAACAGACTGTTTTGTGAAAGGATTCTCACAGTACTGGACTCCGCCCTTGTCTACAACGAAATTGAGATATGGCTACATCTGCCAAAGAACAGCCCCTACAGAGCCTCACAACCTTTTTAGAAACCATGGGCACAGCTCTTGCAGAAATTATTTGCTGCATCATTCCTTAGCTTTAGAGGTGTCTCTGGCATGGAAACTGAAATTTATCCTTTCTCCCCGCAATATCTGGAAGTGTTGGTAAGAGTTCTGCAGCTTAGACCTGTCTACTTATAACCCTATTAAAGTTTTGGTTTTAACTTTGCCTAAATGGCCAGCTTGTGTTTGTAAAGCAATATTGTTTTGCTGTCTCTAAAATACTTGAAGACAAAAAAAGAAGTGCAATGTGGTTTTAATTTCATCTAAAATAGATAAATGGAGTATTGATTCAATGTAATACGAGGACATGAAGTAAGAGGAAATAAATAGTGTCTGTAATTGTGTTGCCTTTATTATATTGATAGTACTGTTTTGTCACCTCAGATTGAGGCTGTGCACTTTAGATTTAAACTGTACAATGTTGCAAATCAACATGTGTTGCTGTATAAGCTTGTACAATATATTATTGATATGTCTTTCTTTGTGTGGTAGTATTGACTCTTGATAGTGTAAGAACTGCATTCACGCCTGTCCCTCTACTGTATCTCTGCTTGGTGTTAACCTCTCCTCGTCAGCTTCTGGGCAGGCCTTTCACCTCACTTCAGTGGACTTCCATTGCTACCTGCATAGTGTTGCAAGCCAAGCTGTAGAGGAGATACCAATTCTATCAGGAAGGCCTCAATGTGACCTCTGCTAAACGTGTCAAAATCAGCAGACTAATCACTGAAATACTGAGTAGAGCAGCAAATTATATTCTTTTTTCTTGCTGGGAAAAAGGCAAGCAAAGAACTTAATAAGTGAAAATAGGACAGGGACAACGATGAAGGTGATCAGTAGCCTGGTTACATCTTGCATGTGCAATTACATTTTAAAGTGCTAAGTGCAAACAGCGTATTTATTAGATGTATGTGCCAATCCAAGATTTACATTTGGTGTTCCAGGAGAACCAGCACTATTTTTTTTTTACACATTACTGTACTTATTGCAGCCAGGAAGGAGCAGCATAGCAATCTGTTCTTGTGTTTGACCAAAGTATCTTATCCGTGGTGTTGATCTAAATCCAAATAAAAGTGTAAAATGTGACTCTGGGTCTTTTCATTAGCAGCACTGATGAGCACTCTAAGCGTTTATCACTTGTGCCGTTTCGGAGCAAGGCCCCAATAAAGAGAATGTTTAATTGGAACTTTTTATGTCTCCTGCTGGATTTTTTTTCATTACAAAATGCATTCTGTTCACTACTGTAACATAAAAATACCAACTCCACCACTAGACCTTTTCTGAGGCAGTACTCCAGACCTTTTTTGGAGGCAGTACTCAGCACCAGCATACAGGGATAAATCTGCCATCTGGTATTCCTTTACCTTATCTCTACAAGATGGATTTAGTTGCTTTTTTCTCCTCAGACAGTGTCAATTTTTCTATACTCTGTTTTGTCTTTTTATTTCTTAAGTACTTATCCCCAAATTAACCATATACTCAAATCAGCCTTCAGCGCAGCAGTGAAAGCAGTCAGGGCACTTGCCAGGACAGCACAGACTATACAATGGCAACAATTTAAAACTGCTATGAAATAAAAAAGACAAAACAACCAATACAAAAACTTAAGATTTTAATCTTTATGTCCCTCCTGGCCCAAGGCCACCTCCTTTCAAAATCTGCCACCAATCTGCTCTATTTCTCTTCTGCCCTCTGAAGTGCTGCCAAGTGCAATACCAGCAGCAGAGAAATAAAACTATGCTGTTAAAGCCACAGAGTCAGAAAGCCCATGCCTGCAATGCGATTTTTTTGTACTATTTCTTTAAGTCTCTAGCAGAATTTAAGATTACCAACCTATGCTGAATACCTGCACAGAGCCCAGCTAGGAGATCTGTAAGGAAATACAGAGAGAGAGAACTTGTGGGGATAAGCTACTGTCCTTATCCCAGTGAAGCTCTCCATTTGGCACTTGGGAGGAGGAGCACTGGTTTAGCCTTTTTGAGCACTACCCTCACAGGAGTGCACGAAGCTTGGGCTTGTAAAAGTGACTAACTTGCCTCAATATGCAGGAGTAAATAGTTGTTGAAAAAGAACATGTAGGTGGGCCCTTGTGCAGCTTCTGCAAATCCTTGGCTCTGGTGCCGTATTTGTCAGCCACGAGAGTGGCTGAGGGGCAGATGAGAGGCTGAAGAAGTTCTCAGCCCAGCTGGGCTTTTGGTCTGATAACACCAGATGGACCAGCCGAGGACATGGCTGATTTGGTCATTGGGTCCTGATGATTTTGGCTCTTTGTGGATGCTGCTCATTCTGCAAATGGCCTCCAGGCAGGACCCAGAGCAAACCCCTTGTCTGCCCAACAGCCTCCATCTCCAAGAAAGGCAGGTTTAAATACCAAATTAGTTGTACTGAACTCATGTTTCAGCGTGGCTAAGGAAGAAACAAGGCAAGACAGAACTCTAGAAAATGTGTATCTTTTACTTGACTTAGCCAGGCTAACTGCCAAGAAGAAACTCATTCTAGATAGAAAGAGAGCCCCATACAAAAGCCACGAAACTCTGTCTTTAATGTGCTAATGTCTGAGTCCTAGAGTGTCTGAACCATCAATTTTCTACCTGGCCAACCTAACTAAAGGGAGTAATTCAGCCATCAAGGGAAAGCTAAATGCTGCAGCTGGAAGAATTACAGACCTGACTTTGCTCTTCTCTGAAAAGACAGAACAGTGCAGGTCATGGCACCATTCATTTGGTAGACATGTAATCTGAGTGAAGCTGTGATGGGGTTGGCACAAAACTAGTTAATAAATGTACCCAGAGAGTTTTCTGTAGGTGGCACAGACAACAGCTCTGCATAAGTCTGTCCCAGGCCTGATTTTGTCCAGCTCCTCACTAATGACTCAGACTGTGAAATACAGACTATGTCTACCAAGTGACTTGATGGTGTGGTGCAGGGAGGAGCAGAAGTCTGGGAAGAACAGGGAAAGGCAACAGCTGAATTTAAACCAATCTTGTCAACCTGGAAAAATAGTATGATAAAACAGGTTAAGTTTCAGTAAACGCAAGTGAAGGGTGTCCCTTCAAGCAGGACTGTGGTGAGTTGACCCTGGCTGGACTCTGGGTGCCCACCAAAGCCACTCTAGCACTCCCCTCCTCAGCTGGGCAGGGGAGAGAAGATTCAACAAAAGGCTCATGGGTTGAGATAAGGATGGGGAGAGATCAGTCACCAGATACCATCACTGGCAAAACAGACATACCTTGGAAAAACTACCTTAATTATTAGCAATCAAATCAGAATAGGATGATGAGAAAATAAAAACTGATTCTTAAAACACCTTCCCCCCCACCCCCTCCTTCCTAGGTTTAACTTCAGATTTGCTCTACCTTGTCCCTGCAGTAGCACAGTGGGGTGGGGAACTTTGGTCAGCTCATCACACGTGGTCTCTGCCATTCTTTCCGCCTTGGGGGAAATCCTCACACTCCTCCCCTGCTCCACTCTGGGGTTGCACCCACAGGCAACAGTCCTCCACCAGCTTCTCCAGTTTGAGTCCTTCCCACATGCTGCAGTTCTTCATGAACTGCTCCAGTGTGGGTCCCTACCATGGGGTGCAGTGCTTCAGGAACAGCCTGCTCCAGGGTGTGTCCCACAGGGTCACAAGTCCTGCCAACAAACCTGCTCTGTTGTGGGCTTCTCTCCACAAGTCAACAGGTTCTGCCAGGAACCCTGATCCAGCATTGGTTTCCCACTGGGTTACAGCCTCCTTCGGGCGCATCCACCTCCTCCAGCATGGGGTTCTCCACAGGCTGCAGGGGGATCTCTGCTCCCCCACAGACCTCCATGGGCTTCAGAGCCACTGCTGCCTCACCATAGTCTCACCACAGGGCAGGGGAATCTCTGCTCTGGCTCCTGCATCACCTCCCGCCCTTCTTTCTGCACTGACCTTGGTTTCTGCAGAGTTGTTGCTCTCACATATTCCCATTTCTCTCTCCATCCCATTGTTTTCCTCTTCTTAAATATCCCAGAGGCTCTACCACCATCACTGATGGTCTCAGACTTGGGCAGTGGTGGGCTCGTCTTGGAGCCAGATGGCATTGTTTCTGTGGGACGTGGGGAAGCTTCTGGCAGCTTCTCACAGAAGCCACCCCTGTAGCCCCCCCACTACCAAAACCTTGCCAGTAATCACAGTCATAGATTGAAGGTGCTCTATGTAAGAGCCCTTCACAAATGGGTCTCAATTATTGCTGAACAATGTTTTATCAGAGAGAAGTATTTAGTCAGTCTGGAATACATGAGTGGGAAAATGGCTTGCACCACACACTGACTCAGACCTAGTCAACAGTGAGGACTGGTACAGCCTCAGAGAGGACATAAGATTCAGTTTTAGGCATCACACTTCCAGGAAGATACTAAGAAGAGAGCAATAATTATTAGCAATCTAAAAACATATAATCTTCAAGGAAATAGTAGAAGTTGAACTGTCTGCCTAAAAACCATGTCAAAAATGATTATGAAAGTCCTCTAATATCTAGAAGACTGCTGTAGAGAGGAAGGGATTTTTTTCTGTGGTCATGAAGGCTCAGAAAAGAAATATTGTGTTCAAACTCCATCAGAAAAGATGCAAATCAATGTTAGAAATAGCTTTTCTGTTTTAAAGGTAACAAAGCTTCAAAATAGATTACCTTGGGAAACCATGGGATGTTGGAGGTCTTCAGGAACAGGGTGGACAAAGCAAGAAACAGATGATCCCACTTTGAGCAAAGGCATCGAGCAGGGACTCTCCGTGAGACCCTACTGCTGTATTTTTCTGTGCCTCAAGGCAGCAGCCCTGGGTTGATCTGTGACTACCTGCAATGCCTTTCAGTGACAGTTTTCAAGACTGTGTCAGTGCTGTGGATCAGCATGAAGTTAATTTTTAGGAAATCCACTGTAGCAAGAAATCTATAGAGATCTCAGGCAATCACTGTTATAACAGATGAAAGGAACCGTATTTATTGTCCTCCGTTGGCAAAGGCAGTGACCTGCCAGCTCCCCAGACTGCTGCTACCCTGCCTTAACCATACAGTTGGCTATTTTCCTAAATCATTAATTGCTGCAAAACACAGCAGATATTTCCTAAAAAATTCTCAAATCTCTGTACCGTGAGACAGGTCAGAACCAGAAATCCAGATTGTGACTGAAATTTGAATGTAACAAAGTAAAAAGAAGAAGGGGGTGAGTTTGGATTTGCTCCCAGCAGTTCTGGTGGAGGAGCAGCCTGGGTGCTCATCTTGACTCCTCAAAACCAGGAGTAGGGAAACAAATTCAGTCTTCTGCATTTGTTTCAAATTCATCAGTTTGTCTTGCCTGTGTATTCTCATCACATTAATAATTTGTTTACATAGCTATTACAAGATTTTAGGTAGATAAAACAGGATTTTATTTACTGTCAACAGAGTTGTCAATCTTCTGCATTGGTTTCAGGGCACTGGGAGGGAGAAGGTAGGGGTGGGTGTAGGACCAAGGCAGCAGGACAGAGGTAACAATTTCCCTTGGGTTTGGAGGACAGGGACAGGCACTGATGCTACACATCAAAGCACAGTCCTGGTCTAGTCCTGGATGAAATACAGAAGCCAGATCCTGCTGGTGATGACTCCAATTTGTATTTCCAGCTGGCTGATCTTGGATGCTCTCTCACCCTGACTCACCTTGAAAATTAACACAGGGCAGTTGTGAACAGGTGATAAAATACCCCTGTAGCCCCAGCTACTGACAGATATGTGTTGAAGGAAGGTGCCTGTAAATCTCACCTCTCTCCACCCACAAAAGCTGAGTGTCATCCAGCCCTGCCCAAGTCTATGAAAAAATTCCTACTGACTGCAAATGGACTTGGACAGGGTTTATGAGCGACATGATTTACAGGATGTCTTGGCTGCCTGAACTAATGTCCATCTGTTTCACTGCCGTTAGTGACACCTAACAAATCAGCTGAACCCAGAGCCTGAGCAGGGCCTAACAGGCAAATGCCAAATAGAAACCTGGATTGTCACTGCTGTTGCAAAGCACCTCTTCAGTCACAGCCATTTCTCAGGGACCTTTCCCAGGGCAGTGATCACATCTTCACTCTTCACCTCCCAGCCAAGGCATTGCCCAAACAGGGAGTTGCTTTTGAGGTCAGCTGGAGTGGGAGGAAGCAAGCACTGTCCATCCTTGCAACATCCTGCCAGGTCCTCATGCCCTGTGGCAGGTGGTGCCCAGTGATGGGTGTTTGTCTGCTTTCTAGACAGGTAAGGTGCTGCCAAACCTTTACAAATGACTACAGGACTAAAGAAAGGGTTCCTGACCTGCACACGTTTTTGGAGGTAAATTTAAATTTGTAGACATGACTATCATACATTAAAAGAGGCACCAGAAACTGGGTAACAATTACCATGCTCTGACAGTCCAAATACGAAAACGCATCTACTTCATTAAAAAATAACGAGGGAAAAAAAAAAAGAATTAAGAGACATAGATGAGGAATAATGGATTTTCAGTTCAATGATAAGAGAAACATTTTTAAAAAAATTTATTCAAGTTGGCTTGAATGAATTCGTATTGAGGAAACAAAAACTGTATCTGTGTCCCTCCACAATTTAATTTCTGATCCAGCAAGTTATGTTAAAACTAATGTGCTTTCTCTGGCAACTATTTAGTCTATTAAACTTGCTATTCTTTTACACAGGTAAGGTTCTCAACAAAAACTTATTCCAGAATTAATGCGCCATCTTCATCTCAGAAATGCAGAAACTACATATCCCAAACACATTGAGATGGCAACCACACTTCTGTCCAGCATAGCTAGAAGGTCATTCAAAGCTAGTTTGATCCAAGTTATCTTTGGAGCCCACTTGGCCCTTTTCTCCCTCCGTACCTCACTTCATTTCTAGAAGAGTTCTTTCTTTGCCCCAGACACCTGCCAAACCTCTGGGACAGAGTCCATCACAGCCAGCCACAAGGCAGCTGGAGATTGAGGTGATCTCGCACTGCCTCCTGATGGGACCATGTTTGTGCACTGAATACAGAAAAGTGAATCAGCTCTGTCTTTTTGTACCATTTTGCCTGTGACAAGTTAGTGAGGGTAAGGCAAAGGTGTGGGAAAAAGAAGCAGCTTAAAACTGCCCACCCATCAGCCACTGTACAGTGACTAAAGTTCAGTCTGGAGTACTCTGCAAATAGATGTGGCTTTTCCTCAGTGTAAATTCCCTCATTTCAGTCTCACCAAGTCATGCATTCATTTCTCACCCTGTGTGACAATTTCCTTGGAGGTGTATTTGCAGAGGTGGAGGCAGCCTGGCAGCTGTCCTGCATCATACAGAGGATTTGGTGAAGCAGTGAAGCACCCTGTGACCATGCAGCCTTCCCTCCACTCAGACCCTGGGGACCGGTACAGCTCTTTGTGGCTGAAAAGAAGTGAGAGAAAGATGGCCAAATGCTGCTGGTTAATTTCAAAACATCAGTCAGTAGAAGAAATCAGAGGTAAGAGCTGAAATGCACAGAGCAGACACAACCATGGCAGGAGACAGGAGAGGGGGCAGCAGGCACTCCCACAGGTACTGCCACTTTTCATGTGTTTTAACTTACTGTAATTTCTTTCTTCCAAATTGGGAAAAGGGCAGGGGGGAAGATGTCTAATTTTCTGCAGGTATCTTCCACTGACTCTTTTTAAGAAGAAGGAAGAAAAGATCATATTGAATTAAAAATGCTGCAATATCACATTATGGTGAGATCAGTCATTTACCATGGAAGAAAAAAGTCCTCCCCTCATAACTGCAGACTGTAAAGCATTTTTGAACTGTGCACTGAGACAAATGGTAGCAATTGCCATGTGTTTGCAGCACCTGCGTGCAGAGGGAAATGAAAAGTATCATGTGCTGGCCCTTCTGAGCTTGATGGGTTTTTTTCCCATGAAAAGGACGTTTCCAGAACAGGTGGTTGTTTGCTGCAACACACAATTGTGATCTGGTTCTTCTCACAAGGCCTTCAGTGAGTGGCAGGTTTGACCGCTTAATAGAAGCCTGAATTTGACAGGAGAAGGGACAGAAAGCTGATGTAAGCACCACACATCAATAATGCAGAGCTCCACCCGCTTAGAAGACCTGAAGGATTTACCTAACACGCTGGTACCTGCGCAGGAGGGCCACTGTATGTGACATCATTTAGAAGATGGGTTTCTTTGTTAGTCTTTCCTGTAATTTCTCTGTATCTGCGTTGCATTTAGGAGACCTTAGAGTTTTGCCATGGTGAATCATTTATCAACAGGAAATTACTTGTTTCATTCTCACCTTCAATGTCATTATTTTTAAAAGACACTAGCTGATGCAGAACGGTGTGACTAAATTGTTACATTTGTAAGCAGACTGATAATACATTGGTAGCAGTTGGGGTATAATTCACCCTTCATTGCTAGCTATCTGGAGAAAGCTGCTGGTACAATGAAACACTATTTTGTATATGATTACAGTGATTCCTTATTTTTTTCTCTGTCACATTTTCATATAAGCATTTTAATAACCAATACATATAAATTCATTAAATAAAGCTGTTCCTCTCATCTTGTTTTCTCATGTTTTTAAGGCATGAATGTGTCTCTTCTCAGTACCTCATTTTCTTGTATTTCTTTTTCCTCTCATGTTTGTACTTATAACATACTTTGTCTTCATCCACATTTTACCACCATGTGTCTATAAAGATAATGTTTTAATCAATGAGGCACACAACAGAGATGAATAGCAATGTGGAATTAAACCTACTAAGCTGTTAATAAAAGAGACCTTCGTTGTACTTTGCAGTTAACTTTCTGCCCAGTAACATTTTCTTTTCTGTAGAAGGTATTTTACATAATGAAGCTTAAAAAAGAAAAGCTCAAAGCATGGGTACGTGGACTGGTTTGAGGAAGAGTGAGTCAGAGATTACGGCAGGGCATGAAGTCAAGCTTTCATATTTCAGGCATTAACTGACTGCTAAGAAGCAGCAGCTGAAGCGTAGGAGGAGGGTTAATTTTGGTGGACACAACAAAGAGAATAGAGATTTCTGACCCTTTTATTTCTCAATCCTGCTCCAACAAAAACTAAGCCTGTGAGAAGGTTTTTTAAAAGTCAAGGCAAGCTGATGTGAGGATGCTGTGCTGGAATGAGGAGAGTGCAGTCCCAGCACCTCCAGCCAAACCATCTGCTGCAAGTACCACATGCACCAAAGTGGGGCTGGGCTGCAGCACAGGTGAGCATCCCAGCACACCACAGAGCTGGCTGTGAGGGCAATGCTTTCCTCTAGATCAAGACACCCTATGTCAGAAGATGATGTTAAAATAAAAGTTGCAAGTATAGGAGGTGCTTTCGAGCTAACGCCAGACAAGTAAGTTCCTACAACATGTCTAATTTAATTGGTGGTTGAAATCCTGACCATGTTGAAGTCAGAGATAGAAGTGCTGCTGAATCCAGGAGTCCCAGGACCCCAGTGGCCAATCTCTGCTCCTTGCTGTCCCCAGGGCTGGTGTGGTTTGATGGTGTTTTAACATGGTCACAAGCCGCAGTGACAGAGGGGGCACATTTGGCAGTGGGTAATGTGGAACCCTCCCCTGACCCTGTACTTGCCAAGAAGACAGGCTTGCCACAGGTTGGCAATTTGGCTTTTTTTGAACTGAACTTTAAAGCCATCTTGGGCATGCACAAAGGATAGAAAGGACATGAGGCTGTACAATTAGCTGCTTCCAACCTGCTGCTCCCAGACAGAGTGATGGGTGGAAACCTGCAGACAAGCACTGAGAGGGACAGATTGGAAGTCCATCCTCTAGGGCTAAGGCTGAGAGGACTGCCAGTCACTCTCCAAAAAGGTGGATGCTGATTTATTCTCCAAGGAAGGCAAAGAGAAACAAGAATTAAACTGTGTAAGTTTGCCCAGCTCCTGGACAGCACAGTTAGCCATTACCCCTTACTCTGGGTGGACTGGACTGTGACAAAATAATTCTTCACCAGAAATCAAACAAGGAAGCTTGCGTTTCCGAATATGAGAAGAATGCATGAAATGGCTTTAAATTACTTATGAAACAATGACTCTATAATGTTTAGAAAAGCATTTGGAAAATTTAGTAGATAGAGTATACAGAAGCACTGCACTGCAATATAAAAAAAAAATAGAAACTGGAACATTCACTGGAGACTGTGAGGTCCTGCCTGTGTTTTTGAAGCCTCCTACAGGCTCCTGTGGCTGGGATTACATTCTCTGTTAATTCTGCAGGGTGGTTTATTTCCCACAAAATTCCATGATGAAAGGGTATGATGTCTTGGGGATGAAGGGGATGAAGTCTTTTGAAAATGTTTCATGAATAGGTAACAGCACTGCTCAGAGCCTAAGGTATATATACATAAAATATATATGGAAATCAAGTGTTTGTTGAAAGTAAATGAAAGTAAAGTAACTCTGCCAGGGTCAATGAAGCATTGTCTTTCATTCATTACCCTAAGCTGATGTTTTCTATTAGAAGAGCTTTAGGTGGAATGTGCCCGATATGTTTTAAGCAGAAGGACAGGGATCAAGAGAAGATTAACTAGGATGATGGAAACCTCAGAGTACACATTAGCCCATGTGTCTTCATGTATAGAAAAAAGTGGATTATTCATGTATGCCCTATTATTTAACAGGCATTAATGATTGTTAGCATTTAGACAAGCTCCAGTAAGTCAGCTGCATTTCATGGCTAGTGGCTGATCTGCTACTTTTCTATATCTTTATTTAAATAACTTGGAAAACACTTAAACATATGCTGTAGATTTCTTTCTCTTTATGAGCTGCTAAGACTACAAGGACATCACTACGTTTTCTAAGGGTGAATTAAAAGAGAAGAATTTTTTTTTTCCTAGCTGCTACTTTCTTAAAAAAAGAAATAAACACAGCTGTCTTTAGTCATAATACTTAGTAAGCAAGAGGCCTTACTACACAGAGATGAAATGGGAAAAAAAACCTAAAGAAAAACAAGAACTGTAGTTTTAACAACCTCCCAGTTCCAATATGCTGAAAAAAACCCCATGTGGTTCCGTTTTTAAATGGTGGTTTTAAACTCATTATAGTTTTCTGTAAACCCAGTGAAGACAAAGATATTTCTGAAGTGGTCATGATTTAATTTTCAGAATTCTATGAAAATTACAAGGATTTGCCTGCATATGCAGTTACAAATGAAAACTATTTTGTTAGTCTGATTCTAGTATGGGCAATTACTTTCTTAGACATATGCTTGTTATTTTTTAATATATTTCAGTTTGTTTAGTCTTCTTTGTAAACTAAACTATTATGAAATGGTGCAAGAGAAATATTTATTTTCAGATTCATCTCCTATTTTACAATATCCCCTACTGTATTTTTCCCCCTCCTTCTTATTTGGATACAGTGCCAGAAACAAGATCTCCTTGCAAAATTCAGCACTTGAGTAATCATGTGGCCATTAGAGTATTTGCTGTATAATGCTTAGTGTGTTCAGAGCACTCACCAGTCCTCATGTTCTATCTGATGCTTCATAGTCTTTAATGTTCTTCAAATAGGAAGCAGATAACTTCTGCTTTCCTTACAGTACAAGTGGCTTAATGTTTAAATGCAACATACAGCAACACACCCCAGCTTACGGCAAAACACTGTTCATGCGTCTCTCAGCTTTCCTCTGCCAAGCCCTAAAAACACAGCACACTGAGCATTAAATTAAATGGGACATTTTAATATGCAGCAAGAAATTATCCAGCATCAACTTAGCTCACTCTTTGCTTCTGCAGTTTATTCTGGGTACTGCTGCAGTATCTGTGGTTGCTCTAGAAGATGCTGCTGTGGCCCATGCTCAGGTGCGTGTTTCCTCTCTCAGCCTGCATAATCATCAGCGCTGTTGCTCGTTTCAGGATACCAACCAGAAAAGCTATTTCTTCTCAAAAGAACAGGCTTTCCTGTTGAAACAAATGTCCTTTAAGATCTGGGCACAGACATGTATCAGTGAGCAGGAAAAGCCATATCTGGGAGCAGCCAAGGGCTGCAGTGAGGCCAGGCTGGACCACCTTACTGCTCCCTGGAATGCCACCCTGTTGGAGCTGAAGTGCCAAAGGGTTTGAGCAGCCCTGTTGGCCCTGCTGTGCTGCAGCAAGGTATGGCCTTGTTTTATCTCTGTGCCACAGGTCTGGGTCCCCATTCCCTGGGGATCCCCTTGAGGAGGGAGGAACTGCTACTGTCCACTGAAAGAGCCATGGGAGATTTAGGGCAAAGTCAGGCAGCTCTACCCTCTATCACTCATAGTATGCTATAAGGTCTGTTTCCATCATGTGCAATATAGAACCACGAGCACTCTGCCCCTGGCTCCTGAGTTATTACTCTATTGCATTACAAATGTTTACCGAAGGGGCTTATCTTCTGTTTCTGCTTCTGAAAATGACCCCCTTGCATTAAACATCCCTCTCAAGCACTATTTGACCCCTCCTTGCAGTTTTACCCCTACTGGGATTTTCACTCATGTATTTTCCTGCAAATGAATGTGACAAATTGCTGTGAGCTAGACATTAGCTTTTTTTCACTGAAAAAAAATTGACCCTTTGTAAATTTTCTTACTATTCTGTTTTAAGCAATGGTCAAGCCTCTCTCCTCTACCCAAACCGTTTAATCATGCAAATTTTTTTTTTGTGTTTCTTGTTTCCCTAGTATAGATCCTTAAACACACAGAGAAAAGTACCGGAGCTTGAATCCCATGGTAGCACATCCTCAGATTTTCAGTGTCTTTCCAGAAAGGTGTGATTAACAGACAAAGGAATTGCTTTACTGACCTCAGCATCTTCTGGCTATTTTTTCCCACTCATTGCTGAAGTTGACCACCAAAGCCAGGTTTACTGCCTGCTGGGCTATTTCAGTGTTTGAACTTAAAAAAATGCAGTTGCCAGCTTTACCAAATCATTCTGTCAGACCTATATAAAGTCACCCTACCAATAAATTTAATGAGAATGAACTAAATAGCTTTCTACTGATGTAAAAGGCTTATATTTCCAGACAGAACAAGGGATGTCATACTTTGTCATACCACACTACTGGGAAGCGTCTGCTTTTGTCTGTCATTTTCCTTCTCCGGACTCTGATTTTATTATCATACTGCTGTAATGAAAAGCACAAATCATCTGGACAGCAATGGCAAGGAGCTGTATCTCACTGCTCTGATGTCACCAAATGACTGTATTTCAGGGCTCCGTCATTATACAGCTTCTGTGAAAAATGCTGTCCAGTTTGAAGACTAGCATGCAAATGAACAGGAGCTGGCTACATGGGTCCCCTCTGAGTCAGTCACATGGAAATTTCAGCCCTGTCTTTGCCTGTGCCCTTCACCCCTGGCTGGCTGCAGCAGCCCCCTGTGCAGCAGCTCCCTATGGAGCCTTCTGCCCTCCTCCGTGAGGGTCAGGGCCAGGGCTCGGGAACTCCCCAAGGGAAAAGTCAAACATTACAGCACAGCAGGGAGAGTTCTGTTTTCCCTGTAGCTTCACGACGATTGAACAAGTGTTTCTTTGCTGTTGCTTTATTCGTCATCCAATTACTTCATGCATCAATCTCTCCCACCTGGCAGCAGGAAAATATGCTTTCTGAATTGCACACATTTATTGTGACTTGTATGCAAAATTCCCACAGTAGAAAGCACGCTGTGATATCGTAGCTTCTTTTCAGGTCCAATTCCCTTTCCTTTAAATTAAGAGGACACTGGACTGGAGCACTAACTCAGCATTGTTTCCACTTTCTGTAGATACTCAAATCACCTCCCATCAAACTCACGTGGTAAGAAAGAGCTGTGAGCAAATCTTACTTGGGTCTTTGTGTAAAAAGTCACAGGATGGACATTGAATCAGGAGAAACTGAGTGACCTTGCTTTAAAAGGCAGATAAACTTTATTGTCTTTCGATGAAACATTCTAGACAGAGGTAGTGATTGAGCTATGTAATGTGATATCTGGAAAACTGACCCCAATTTCTGGTTACTGACCCTCATCTTACCTGCTACTGCTGCAGAAAGCTCAAGTAGCTGTGCAAAGGCAAGTGTGAACACACTCAGACTCTGCCAAAGGTAATGATACATTTCTACCAACAAAAAGAATTATGTGGAGAAAAACGGATGGGTTTTGGTTTGGAAAATTTTTCAAGTCATTGTTTCTTTAAAAAAAAAATCAATCCAAAATTATACAAAAAAAAGCCAAGGTGATCACTCACTGCAAACTCTTCTTAAATATACTATTATGAAAATTATATTTTGGGCTGAGATTTTTCCTCTTCTGTGTTGTTACTGGTACATGTAGAAGGACATTGCCCCTTGTGTTCCTGCTCTGCTTCAGCAGCAAGATGGAGTCAGACGGGCACCAAGAAATTCTCACCAGTGAAAAAATGTAGGGTAAGAAAAGCTGTGAGAAAGGGCAATATAAAACACTCTACTTTCTCACCAGAAGCTGCATTAAGCTTATCCCAGGGGCTCTGTGCATCCACAAGGTAGGTACAAACCTGCCAGCAACAACTGCTTAACCTGTGCTTTTCTTCAAGGGGGTATCTTGGATAATCACATGTTAATATAATAACAAGGGGGTATCTTGGATAATCATGTTCTTATGGCTTATGGCTTTTAAAGCAAAAACATGGTAAAAAATCATGTCCAGATATTTACATGGTAAGAACTCTAAGAGGTGGAGTTTTTTTGTGAAAAAGTGACAGTGTTATTTTTATATTTATTGGTTGTAACAACAATTAGCACTTGAAATCTGTGTATCTCAAAACACCAGTATGATTCCTAATGTGTAGATAGTTAAACAGAAATACTTCTGTGGCCAGTTCAGCACTGCAAGTTAGAGGCTTAATTTGGACTGAAGCATGGGACAAAAACAACTGATCTAATCATTAATAAAGTCTCAAAATCTGCAACCCCACCTTGAGACATAAGAGAGTTCGAGGTGCAGACGTCCTCCCTGTGGCCAGTGTGCAGGAGCTACCAGGTGGTGATCTGAGCATGCCTCCAAAGAGCTGCACATTGGTGTGGCTGAGCAGGGCAGGATTTAGCTCAGTGCAGTCCTTTCTGGACAACAAACTGGATTTCTTACCATCTCTTCCATAGACTACTCCCACAGATATCCCCCACGTATGGTAGCCAGACAGATTTCAGTACATACTCTTGGAGATGCTGCTCTGTTCTTTATCCAGGCATCCCCCGTCAAAGATGGGGCAACAGCATTTCATTCTCTCCTCTGCTTCAATTAATTCAATCTCATACCTCAAAGAAAAGTACATAGCACTATAATTTTTTTAGGTGCTTATTGTTGGACCCTTTTTCTTTTTTTTTTCCTCCTGAAAAAATACAAGGGTTTTGAGTAAAAGATGGTCAGTGAGCCTCACTCCAGAAAGGTATATTTATCCTGGGGGGAAATGTGCTCTCTTCTAGCTCAGAGTGATTGGTACGACTGTGTCCATTTCCTAAAAATAGTTAGCAAATGTCTTTTCATTCACATGTTATTTTAATGTGTATATATATATATATATACACACGTTGCATCTCTACACACATCTGCACACACAGCGTGTACCGCATTGAATAGATACATGTATTGACTGCCTTCTTTCATTTGCTTACCCATGTCACCCTCTGGAGTACAACAAATAAACACAGTAGCAGCACTGGTTATTCAATTTCATTGAATAATAGTATTTACATCATTAAAAAAAAAACAACTTTGAGAAAATACAATTAAATCTGATTCTATTTTGAGCAGAGCAAATAACACGTAGTTTTTTTCTTGTTGGTTCTTAATTAAGTACAAGGAGTATTGAGTTTCTTAGTTCCTGAATGTTGTACAGCTATTTTAGTGGCTATTTTTGTGTTCATTATATTCACTGAAAAACTCCTTGCCTTTAGAAGATAGAAGGTCAAGTACCCAGTGTCAGATTCGGCCCCAGTGGAGTCAGTGGGAACCTTGCCATTGGTTTTGTTGGAAGCGAAATCAAACTTTTATGTGTTGCACTATCTTGCTTGTGAATGACTAATTATCAATTTGTTTTAGCACCTCTTTCAAAGCTTTTGAAGAAAACCAAAATCTTTTTTCATAAAAACAAATAGCTCATCACGGTATTTTAAAAGTCTATGAAACTACCACCATCCACTACTTTTAAAAGATACCCTGAGGAAGCTTTGGGAAGCAGAAAATGCAAGTGTGAGGTGAATGACAGGCAAACACACAGCTGTGCCTCTGAGGCATGTGTATCTCCTGGAGGTTTGACTGAAAAGGACCAGTCAGAAGCAAAGGCAGGTGGAAACAAAGGACTATCCACAATGCAAGTCCTCACACTCAGAGATTTCAATAGTTCTTTTATGTATCTTCTCTGCCCTGATGCAGTTGCTTTTCAGGCGAATGAAGACGGTTGCCTCTATCTGAATTCAAGAAGAATTAGACTACAAAGGATAAGTACAAATCCATAAAACCAAGAAAAACATAACTTGTGTGATTTAAAAAAAAAAACAACCAGTTAAAATTATATGCTGCTTTCTGTATATTCCTGTAATGCCACAGAATCTGGACATCTTCCAGTGGTGCACCAAATCTTGCAGGTAATATTTTCTGTGTGTATTTTGCTTTCTCCCCTATTGCCACTCAAGGGCTCTGTGTGTGTGTATCTGTGAAATGTTGTGTCCTGTATTGGTAGGGACACTGTGTGACTGGGCATTTAACCTTCTTACTGCTCTATGCCAAATTTAGACAAAGCAATTGAAAAAACACCCTACTTGAAACTCTTAATGACTGCCTATTTTCAGACTTGCCCCCAGGAAAGCTCAATTTTTGTCTTTAAAGTAAAAAAAAAAAAAGATTTAAAGATTTACAC
This sequence comes from Machaerirhynchus nigripectus, assembly GCA_013397975.1. Lineage (NCBI taxonomy): Eukaryota > Metazoa > Chordata > Aves > Passeriformes > Dicruridae > Machaerirhynchus > Machaerirhynchus nigripectus. Next base: position 365,315 of record VZRQ01002675.1, on the reverse strand, counting down.
CCGTCCCAATTGAGTTTTTAGGGTACCTCTTCACAGACAGTTTCAAACAGTGCAAATACTATGAATATTTTGGGGGTTTGGCTTCGGTGAAGCATAAAGCATCATTTATGTGTTTAACACACATAGGCACTGCAACTCAACCCAAGAAAGCTCCTGTTACACTTAGTTTGTTTCAAACAAAATTTTAGCGTTGACTCCTTCTGATGCCTGATGGTCACAGCCCAAATAGTACAGCATCTGTTTTTAATCTCTTAAAGGCAGAAAAGCACTGTCCTTTAGTGAAAGCAGATGGGAAAGCCTGGGATTCCAGGCAATTACCCACACATAGTGATCCAAGAATAGAGCAGCTGATGATGTTAAACTCTTTCAGCCCTCTGGAATGGATGAGTTCTCTTTAAGGATAGACTTACAGGAGTAATATTTTTCAAGTTGATGGATTATAACACTTGACAGCCACTTAAGAAGAAGATGAACTTATGGAAAACACAGGCTGAAGGCAACACCTCTTGGTACATGGTTGAATTTCCATTCTCAGAGTGCCTGTGATGACCCAACATTGTAATTGGGCACACCTACAGTGACCTGAACAGTCCATATCTCTCCTTCATCACACCCACTGAAATGTCTTGGACACATGAAGTGGTTTGTATCCCAACCAGCAGCAAAGGACTTGTGTTACTGCTGCATAATTGCACCTTTTAAAAGTAAGTTCTGGTCCAAGGTAATGCCCATGCACAGGAATGGAACATTGTGTCTTACAGCATGTCCCCACTCAGACTCCACTACGTGATTCTTGTTCTGAAGGAGGATAGAGATTTTTAACGTCTATGCTCCAGATCTACTTGTGGGGGCATGAACTCAAGTGAGAATGTCCCAAAGCTGTTTCCAGTGTACATTTCTAGGAGCCTGGCAAAACCTGCAGAATCAGAGGTCTGGGCACTATGACTACATTCCGTAATCCTACAGTAGAATTTGAGGACTTCCAACAAGAAGGTTGCTATTCCAGATTATTGTTTAGAAGATGCTGAAATCATAGGTCAAAGTATAAGTCAATGTATCAGAAACCACTGCTGGATTTGCAAGAAGGCAGTTTTCTGAAAGAAGAATCATTGGTGTCCATACAAGGTTTTACATCTGTTTTTAAGTCACTCCTTCTCCAAACAATTGCCAAAGTCTATCAGCAGAAGGGTGGGAATGAGCTGGGATGAAATGAATCTTTTACATCTTTTTAGATGTAAAGGCATTTTAAATTTGCTGGTTCTTCTTAATTTTAAATAAATTGAAATAAAGTCATTTTAATAAAAAGTAACCATTCCATTCAGGAATAGCCAGAAAAGAGCATCCGGAGAATAATCATATAGGGGATTTTTCCACCAACAGCTGTAAAAGGCAAGATGAAATTCTGAAACCACTGCAGATTGCTAACAAATCTGTAGCTGGCAATAATGTGGTGTGATCAGATGTGCTGTATACAACTAAGGCAAGATCTGAATGCTGCTCCTTTTCCTCTTTGCAGCTGTGCCCAGTAGCTGTTTACCACATAGCTGGAAGGCAAGGGTAGACTGCACTCTTCATTCTTCATGTGCTTTCATGGATTTCCATGTTTCTTTCAGGGACTTGCACTCAGCTATGACATTTATCATGCACAGTTATGCAGTGCTAGTGTTGATGACAAAGCTGCCTTCAAAACCATCTGCCCTGGGGTTCTGGTGACTATTTTTAAAATTTCAGTGACCTGTTTTACAGCATGGCCTCAAAACCAGCCATAACTTCACATCTTGGAGGTGGTAAACTTTGGCATAGCATTACAATTCTTGTTCATGGCTGTTATGAAGAAAGAAAGGAGTTTCTTGAACTAGCTTTCCCACTGAAGGCAGCACACAGGCTTGACTTGATTCCCTGCAGAAATGCAGTTCATTAGGCACCATACAATGGAGAGACCTGGGCTTTATTTGATTGGAGGCAATCTAGAAGTCCAATCAATGTGAAATATGGTGCACAGCTACAGCAAACTATAATATGAAAGGGTGTATTTCTTGGTTCTCACAGTTTTGCCATGACCTAAATATAATGGTCCAATTGCTTCTCACTGAATGTGGGACTCTGTTTCTTGTTAGAGGCAAGTCTACATTTGCTTTGTTAATCCTTTGCAGAAGTGCCTACTGAATTCTGAAGTTTATTTTCACTGAGATTTCTGTCACACTTGAGTCTTTTTCCCAGTACAGGGAATTACTCTGTTTCCCCACATGGCTCCCATATTTCTGGGGTATATTTTTATCTGTATGTATATATATACCCACATATGTATATGTGTATATGTTCTCCTATCCTGCCCCTCATTAAAGTAAACATGTGTACCATAAAATCTCTTTGTTGCGTAGCCAAAACATTCTTGCTACCTACTCAAATACAGAGAATGTTCTGCTGTTCTCTGTACACTTCCTATAGTGCAGCTCTGCTGCTGTGTCCATTCTCAGCTATCTAAAACACCTGCTGGGAAAATGCTCAAGTCCTTTAATAATTTTCCTTTAATAATTTAAGAGAAATTGAACATCCTAACAAAAATTAGTATATCTGATTGCATGAAATAGTAAGAAGTGGGGAGAAGTTCAATTTCTTCCAGGAATTGGAATTCTTACAGGAAAGCTGCAGAAACTGACTGCCAGAATTAGATGTCTGTGTGAGTGCTTTCTCACAAACACACATAAGGAGATTTCTCATTTTTTGCAACAGCCTGCTTAGGATGTTTTAGAAGACTTGGTTTCAGAGGAGTCCTACAGCTAAGGAGAGTTTCAATCAAATCTGGCCAAAAGACCTAAATCCCCATTATTTTTTACCTCCTCTTCATGTGTAGATAGTATATGTGTGAGTATTTATATTTATGTAAAAACAAAGGCAATTAATTTACTTGCACAAAATACACTGAGAGAAGAGCTCATTAGAATCAAGGTAAACAATGTTTTGTAAGGTATTGGCAGCATGTAAATTTGGAACTGATTTATGTCAACATTAAAGTATGTACACTTAATTAATATTGATTTTAAAATGGAAAATGGTCTCCCAGGATACTGTAAAGCAATTCCTTATGTCTTAATTTGCAGCAGATATTGCTCTAAGAAACACATTTTAGTAGAGACCAACCTATTTTAGGCAAAAGGAGATGTATAAACATTATCTGTAAGGAGGAACTGGTCAGATAATTTTCGTAGATCTCACAGAGAAACGTCTCCTTCACCTGTCTTCAGTGCTTGCCAGAAATAAGCAAGATTCTTATTTCTTTTGTATCTATTCACATTCCAGCTTTTAGAAAATGGATGGAGGTCTCACTCCCACTGAAGATATAATTGTGGTAATATCATGCTCAGATAAGCACTGAATGACTGGGCAGATTTACAGAACAGGCTTTGTGGCCCACATTCTGTGCTTCCTTTTTCATTTCTTAAACAGAAATTGATTCTCATGTTCAGTCTTGCAACACCTTAACCCTTTCGTTTGGCGTTTTTTCGTGGTACATTACCCAGCACAAATGCACAGAGCTGCAAACCTGTTCATGAGCAGAGGTGAAGGCAAGTGAAGTAGTGCTCAGAGCAATGGATCGCAGAGAAACTGAGTTGAAGAGATGCAGGTGCTGGGAATAAGCAGAGCACCAGAATTTGAACTTAGGTGTGTTTTCAACACTTTTTTCCCCCCTATATTTCACTTATATCTTCACATGGTAATTGGGCTAGACTGACAGCGAGAAGAACCGAAACACTAAAACCTGAAGTTTTTATTTTGAACAGGTGACAACTATTTAAACACGACATACTTGCTTTTCTCCATATGTAGGATTGGATCTTTGCCAGCCACCACTCAACACACAGCAGCTGGAAGGAGGACACAGACACTGGCTGGGTTAGGACGATGAGGCTGCACAAAGTTTCCAGGCTGTGGAGAGCACCGTCTCACAGGAGCAGTCCTTGGGCTTCCATGGGATATAAACTCTCACCGGTCTAGAAACAGTTACCACATACAGCTCAGAGCTGCAGATCTCTCTGATACTTTTTTTTAATGTAAAGGCATTCATACAACCATGACACCTGTCAGGATAAAACTGCTAGATAATATCACATATCTCTACCTTGCTAAAAGGAAAAGATTTTATGGATAACATAAGTGAAACACGCACAGCTCTTTCCAAGAAAGCGAACACAAGGTTATCACGTACATCTGCTGACAGTAACAGATGGCAGCACTAATTGTTGTTCAGAAAGTTCACGTCGTTTTAATTTCCTCAAGGGCAGTGCATGGACATGGACATGATGTGTTTCCATATTACCGCATTTGTGCGTTGCTTAGAGAAGTGCTGCTGCTTCCCACCAAAGGTGGGGCGACCTCGAGGCTTCTGCTGTAAGCAGAGGAGAGGGCTCAGCTGAGGAAGAGGGGGGCTGGAGTGAGGGAGGTGGAGGGAGACATGGAGGGAGAGGGAGGAATAGGCCTGCGCCATTCAGAGCCCACAGTGTCAATGTAACAAACAGAATTTTTTTAACAGCAGAATCTGAATGGAGCAAAATGCGAGCACAATTCAGTAATGATGCTTGATATTTCCACATCCAGTGGAGAGCAGCTACAACGGTACAGATGCAGAGGGGTTGCCAAGGAAACAGACGTGTTTTGCTTCAGATGTGCAGTGAAGCACATACTCCAGACATCCATATAGCCTCATTACCACTGCATCTGAATACCTCACAGCCATTAGTAATGAATTCTACCCTCATAACACCCCTGTAGCGGTGCAGTGGTCCTTTATACCATTTTTAAAGTAGCAAAAGCAAATAGATTGAGCCACCTGCCCGGTCACACCAGCACTCTGTGGTCCCTGAAATCTAGATCCCTGATATCTAAATAAGAATAGAGCATTTGTGCCCGTGATCCAGCCAGTGCTGTGACTTTGATATGGGTCAGCAATAAATTACTAGGGAGGAATGTAGAAGTAACAAAAGTCCAGCTTGTGATACTGGCCACCAGATCTTTGTCAGGGAACACTTCCATGTTTATTTCCAAGGATATGCAGCACTTCTTTCTCAGAATGTAGCAGGAAAGCATGGATATAATTCAAGGCTCTGTACTTCAGAATCACATAACGGTATATGAAAAATCTTTTCTCATCAGCATATCAGTAGTTTTATTTAAAAATTCAATGGAAAGGTAGAGATAAGGAAATGAGCAGACATTACCCATAAAAGTCTGACATTTTATCAAGCTCTGTTCACTTCTGCCTTCAAACCAGCATAGCTCCCTGTAAGCTTGGAAGAGAAGAAAGGGGAATAGTCTTCTCAATTTAGGGAAGACTAAGGAATGGCCAAATTATACTCCAATAGACCACCTGATATCTACCCAGCGCTCAGGCTGTATTTTCCTTGCTCTGTACTTCAATTTTCTTTTCTAGTCTATCACATGACCAGCAAGTTTTGTTCTCTTTAGAACAAAGAAACAATTAGAACTCATTATTCTTATAGTAGAAATTGCTATGCTGAGACATGCATTTTTCAGATTTCTAAAGAAGAAGAAAGAGCACAGAGCTCTCAGGGCAAGCTGTGGATAACAGGAAATGCACTGAAAATACAGGCTGTGGTAATGGGCTTTTAGTCCTTTTTAATAAACCTGGAGATAAGTAGAAAGAGCACCAGAAAGAGCTAAATAATCATCCACAGTGGATTGAGTAGTCCGTAGAGATTTCAGGCTGTATGATGGGTTCAGTGCCACTGTTCTGAGCTCTGAGTGTTCTGAAAACCTCCAAAAGCTTGGCCCACAGCCTTTCTCCAAAACAGGGGTTCTCTAAGCTGTGGCTCAATAGCACAAGGTGAGCTGTGGCAAGGGGGAATGGCACCTCCTGTCCTGCCAGTCTTTGGCTGGGTTGTCAAAGGTGCTGCTTCCTTTTTGACTGTCTGGTCTGACAAAATAGGTAACTGGGCATTAATTCACTTAGATGTTTGAAGATGACACAATTGTCTTTATTGTAACCTAATTTCAATAGTTCTAAAAAAGGGAAAAATACCTGTGTCCTTAAAAAAGTCTTTGAAGATCTCTACTGCCTGCTTTTTTTAAAGGAACTTCATCTGCTCATGAGAAATATTTTTCTCAATTTTTTCTCTAATTTAAAATATGAACAAGTTGCAAAAAGGAAATCAAAATAAATAAGTGCCAGGAGTACAGAATCCCATCCAATTTGCCTTTAGAAACATTCTTAAATATTTCTACCATTAAAGCTTAAGTCCAAAAACATTTGCATGGTCTTTGATGTAGGAATTCCCAGATTTCTTCCTCCACACACTCTTTTTCTTTCTAATAAAGTAACTAACAGAACCTGTTGTATCAAATAAAGTTTGGGGTTTAGCTGGAATCCACAGACAATGACAGAAGGGAGTGACTGTGACCTCCTCTGTTTTCATTCTTACAGCCCCTGCTCTGAGCATTTTCTTTTGTCAGATTAATTCAGCCTTTGAAGACTTCAGTGTTGACCTCAGGGCACTTAAGGCATGTCAGCATGGATGTTCACATTAAGAAATATACTCAAGCCCTCAAAAAACCTACCTGAAACATTACATTTATTTTTACAATTATTTGCTCATTCAGAAATATGAGAGGAGAAACATAACAAATCTATACTGCTAAAAGCCTTGTACAAGGCAAGCTGCAGACTTTGTGTTTGTCTCCTTTTGAAAAGGACTGTATGGGGCTTTAGCACTCAATTACCACTCACCTAAATCTGTACAGAAATTTTAACAAATGGTTACAGTTAATACCAGTTGATACACATTGTGATAACACTTAAGGAAATAGAAAAGACAAAAATTTATAAAAGTAAGGACTAAATCTGTCATTAACTGATTGCAAATCAGGAGCCCATGTAACTTGCAACAAAACAGTTTGGGGCAAAGATTTGTCACAAACACAGCTGTTTAATGCACGGCACAAAAATCAAAAGACATCTTTTTCTTTTGTGCCTAGAGAGTTCACTCATGCCTCACTCCCTGGTCTTTTCAAAGAGAAATGAGCTAATCATGAAGCCAAAAGATGCCAACAGCAGATGAAGACATTGCTGTAACAATCTCAACTATGCCTAGAGTAATTTCTCTCATTTACCTGTAGCATTACCTGCACACAACTGATGAGCCCATCTGTCTCCAAGCCAGCAACACCTCCAATTTAGTGAGCAGCCATTTGTCAACACCTCCCCCATGGCTGGAGACCTGCCTTTTTCCTGCTCTTATCAACTAACTATTATTGCCACTTTTATGACTGCTCAGCCGAAGCAGTGATAAATAAGATCTTGCCCTGTTCAGAGTTTTTCACTGGAACAGAAAACCCCAAACCTCTACTGGCAGCCTTGAAGGGCACAGAAACACCTCTAGGGCAAGGTGAACACAGTCAGCATTTAGTGGCCCTGAAACCAGAAAAATTCTTTCTTGGCTCTGTTCCTCAATGGGCTTCTGCAGCCCCTATCCACAGCCTTTGCTGCTTATAGGGAACCCCAGTACACATGCTGCAGCCAGGGCCTGGCTTGTTTGCAAGGATGTGGAGTTTGGAGGGATGTTCCAGCACGTGGGCTAGGGCTGTTCTAGCAGAGGAAATGTCAGCGTCGCATGTGTGAGTTTCTGCTTTTGAGTGGGAACACCAGGTGTTTTGGGGTGGGGATGGGCCTGGAGCATCCTCCTGGTGTAGCAACAGCCAGTGCCAGTGCTCAGCTCCAGAGACACTGCTGTTACAGGGCTACAGTGCTACTTTGGTGATGGGTTAGGGTATCCTAGTCTTAAAGTCTGGACTGAGAGCTTGAATACAGACTACCTGCTCCTTGAAGCAAGGATCCAGACCTCAGTGATATACCTTGTCAGTTACTGTAGCACTGCTGAAGTAAGGATTTTCAATTTACCAAAAATAGCATTATTTCAAATCCCTGCTTCAAAGTGGTTATTTATTAGAGAAGAGCAGATCTGTGCAGATCTTTCAGACAGCTGGAAAGAATGATTGCAGAAGAGATCTCACATTTCACTCCATAAATCCAAATGCATGTGACCAAGAGCCCTCAGCACTTCACCATCAGCGTCAAGTCCAGTGAATTTTTATCTGCTGGCTTCCTGGGAGGCACCATGATATGGGTACAGATGAGGTGAACTTCAGCACGGACAGAATGAAGTCTTCTTTGAGTTATGTTAGAAATAGTTTTTATCTATCAGCTGAGAACTATCCATAAGAATACCCCAATCCCTAATACAGACCTTAGCCTGTATACTTGCATTGGGTTTAGCATGTTTTAAAAGTACAAAAATTAAGGGTATATGTTACAGTTCCAGCCTAAGTCTCTATTATCAAGTGACTGTGCTCCTACTGATTTGTGAAAACTCAGCCCATTTCGTGAAGATCTCCATGCTACAGCATCTGCAATTTCTAGGCATTTTGTTCCGATATTCAAACTAGGTTGGGCTTCTGGAACAAATTTCCCTTAAGTTGCTGTTAGATACTGAATACAGGCAACCTTCCAAGGAAAGCATTATTTATCCATAGGAGTACAGCAATGAGCAACAAAAATGTTACAACAGCAAAATAGCCTCACCACACCCCAGCCATTCCTAAAGCTTGGCATGTCCTGGGGACTCGTCAGGTCCCACAAACTTCTGCTTCTGCAAGGGCCAGGCTGCAGCAGGACCCTCAGTCAGGTCAACTTCTGAGCTTCAGCAAGGGTCCCTCTCCCAGAGCCAGCCTGGCCTGTCTCATCAGTATTTCCATGTGCTCTCCAACCAGTTTCTTATCAAAGAATATTGTGCCCACCCTGGACAGAAAAAAATCTTCAAAGACTTTGATACCTGCATTGTAATTTAAATATGCATGCAGAGCTGGCCAAATTCTGAGGTTATCAATTCTGAAATATATTTTATCAGTAGCACACCAATAATGGTGTAGGTATCTATTATCTTATATGCAGGGTAGGAAACACACTTTGTGTTCTGGCCTCTGGAACCCAAATGCCAGGAAGACTGGATAAAAGCAGATCTTTTCCATATAGTTGGCTTTGGGAGCAATTGAAAAGGTAAAAAAAGGAGGTATTCCCTCTCCTCCCAGGATATAAGTGAATTCTCATGTGCATGTGCAAACACACAACCTGAAAGAAGTTTTCAAGGACATCAATACTTCAAGAGCAAAGGGTGATACCAAAAGGTGTGAAATGCTGCAAGAACACTGTCATGGAAACAGGTCATCTCTAGTTATGAAAATGCCACCTCCCTGTCTCCTAAGGCTGTATAGATCCAAACAGGACAAATCACCTTTGGTTATGCAATATATAAGCTTTCAGAGGTATGTGGTGTTTATGTGGTGCTTCACAGATGAGTATGAGAGGGAATCCTGCTGGAAACAAACCAAGAGCTGAAACCCCTGTCACACACCAAAACATGAGAGAGCAGAAGTACAGGTGCACGTCAAGGATGGAGATGTGGGAACAGTGGATTTTTGGCCTTGTGAAATCCATGAAAGGAGGATGAAAGGCAGAATGGATAAAATCAGAGGGGAAAAAACATTTATGGCAGGTCAAACCCAAGTATTTGCAGCTTCCCACCCAATACAGCTATCATTGCACACCTCTAGCAAGGCCAAAAGGTGGAGGAAATCTTGACTACCCTGGGACAAGGGCTTCAGGAGGCTGAAGCAGCTGAGGATGAAAACTGCTGCCTCAGACAGGATCACAGAGCTTGCATCTCTTGGGAGACTTGCAGCACTGGACACTATTTTTCAAGGATTGATCAGCAGTGTTTGAAATGTATTACGTTTGTCTGGCACACGGGGGGAAAATATCCTCAAGGTTTTAGCACGAATCAAGCCTGTATTAAAGTTACTGATATAGCAGTAGTTTGAAGCAAAGGTTTAAATAAACCTAGGTACATGCTCAAGAAGAAATCAAATATATAGCATTTCCAGGCATAAAGGCATCTTAAGCTATTTGTCTTATCTACTTGGTATAAAGCACACGTTTTCATTCTCTTCTCCTAATAAAACCAACAAATGTACTTCTCCTTCAACCAACAGTGTATTTTACAGTATATACTAAATCTCTTTACTTTTTTGACCTCCTGAGTAGAGTATGAGGCTTTTATTTGAGTTTGATGTAAAGCACCTCCGGCTCTTTACTCAAGACACCTGCATTTAATCTGTGAGTATTCTTAGAAGTTTTTTATTTTTATACTCTGCAAGAGAAGGCTGCAGTCATGCAACTCAGATGTGATTACGAGTCTAAATCACTCACCAGGCCAAACTTGCTTTGAAAGCCCAGATCTATCATATTGACTTCTGAACTGAATACAACTTGTGATTTAAAACAATTAAGCAAGTCAGGAAAAACCAACTGTGACCAGAACACTCTGTCAACATTCCACAGGAGCTTCCTGAAGACACTTAGTACAGGTCTAGATTATTGACTGCAGTATGATAGAAAAATACCCAAAGGAGAATTAAAGGTACCATTAGCAGTCAAGTGATGATAACGTGGAGCTCAGAGAAGGCTCATTTATCTAATGAGAAGCAGTTCCCAATATAAACATAGTTAAGAAGTAATGATGAAAACTGAGGTTTGCATGCCAAAACCCACAAGTATATACAGAGAATTCCCAATATAAGCTAGCATTTAATTAACCAATTACCCACCTTAATGTTCCAGTTGAGCAAAATACTTTAGCATATTCAGGATACTCTAATATTACTTTAGTTTACAAAAGTTGGTGTGTGGGAAGCGGTCTAATGAAGAGACAGAAATGAAGCCAAATGTGATTGAATTGTCAGTTGAACGAATGTTTAAATACAACTGATTGAAAGCCCAACGTTCTTTCTGAACGTTCTGACGAAAACTAGTTTAAATTCCTACACATGAAATTACCTGAACACCAGAGATTGTTTTTTCCTTCTTCCAGTTTTCTCCCCTTCTATCTCCATTCCCCTTATCTTCACTTATTCATTTCCCTTTCTTTCCTCTACGCTTCCAGTGAAAAAATGGCAAAGCGGAAATTTGAAGACATTGAATTTATGAGAAGATTCAGGAACTTTTAAAAATCCTTTTTCCACTGTTCCGCTTTTAGAGAAAAATCTATTTAACCAAGACCAAGGAGTTCATATAAATAGATGCATGTATGTATGTATGTATGCACGTATATAAACATGACAGGCTTTTGCTTCAGGGTTCTGCTAAAGCCAGGCATTAACACCCTTCTAGCAAGGAAATTACATCCAGCCTTTTAAGGCTACTTTCAAGAAATGCCATTTAACTGGATTGCACTGAAGTGTCTGGAGAGCAGCTCGCTTCCCTTTGAAGAGCCTGTGCACAAAAGATATAACCCCACAGGTCACAATGTGCCTGCAGAGCTCCAAGGAAGGGCTTAAGAAAGCTCTGCAAACTGCAGCTGGCCAAGAAACTCTGTTTTAGCAACAGCAATTCTATTATTTCATGCAAACGAGTTTCCTGGATCCCTCTTATACAGTCATTTGGCTTTTATACAACCAGACCCAGACAGTGAAAGACAGGTACAGAGAGATGCTCAAGTCCAGCAAATGGGCAACTCAGATATTTTGAGGCCCACTCACTACTTCTGTCAGGCAGCACAGTAAAAGCAGCACAAGGCACTGCCACTAACACAGTTAATGTCTTTGGGGCCGTACTGTGAGGCAAACCTTCCAAGCAGAGGCAGGGGCACCAGGCTTGGTGGCACAGTGTGCTTCTAGACCTGTATGGGTAGATGTAGTACAAGGGGAATGTCAGAGCCCTGAAGAGGTGACTATGAAAGAGCCATTGTGGGGAGCAGAGAAACATCAGGATGGTTTGGGCTGGGAAAGAGCATAAACAGTGTAAGCTGCTGAAGGCCAGAAGAGAAGGGGCAGTTTTCATCCAGACTGGAGGAGGATGGTCCTATTTTCAACAGTATTACCCAAATACTTCTTTTCTCCTTCCTCTGAATTTTATCCTTGGGTAATTTAGGGTATGTTAATGATGCCTGTAATCCCTTTTTGAAAGCACCTCTCTTTCATTCACATCCAATAAACAATAACATCTCCAAAAAGAAGAAATGGATGTACAATTTAAGATACTTGTAAAGTTCCTACTGAGAACACATGAGTCTTAACTTGGCCAGGCCCTGACAGAAGCATAGCTGTGCTACTGAAACAGTCTGATCTGGACCCCCCCCACAACACCATAAAAGCTTTCACACACAACAGAGAGCCTATGAAGCACCAAGGCAGGACAAATTTCTTTCTTCTCTGTTACTGGGGCACTACCCATGACCAGAATAAAATGCACTGCTCTTATGACAATTTTTGTCTTCTCAGATCTGCTGTTACAACCGTGGGAACGGAAGGCAGGCAGCTCTCTAGAAATGTCCATGAACATGTCACTGTTCCAGTTTCGTGCCACTTCAGCAGGCACAGGTGCCTAACTCAGACAACATCTGTGAAATACTGACCCCAGAAGAGTCAGTGGTAAGAAACACAAGAGCCACCATCAGTCTTCCTCAGAAAAGAACAAAAATAACAATGAAGTTTTATCATTTTATTTATCTCAGTAAAGTTCTCTTAAAACATATCACAATAACATATTAACAAAGGCAAGTGTCTAAAAAGTATTTTTAAAACAAGGTAATATTTCAAAGTAGAAAATTTCATAAAAAGCACCACTAGAAAATAGTATAGTTTTCACAGTGTACTGCAATCTGCAGAGACCAGAACAGAGGAACATCCATAATATTAAAATAGACCTCACATATTCTGCCCCATTTTGACTTCAGTGAAAGCATAAAAAATTTTGCATAGGTAATAAATATATTCCGGTAAAAGCCTTAAACTTGCAAAATGTTTTCCAATACAAATCAATGCAGGTTTTGTAAGCCAAATCCTTTTTCCTTTTGTATGAGCAACACAATACAACCTAAATTATTTTCCTCCTGTAATGGTCAAGTCTTCTATAGCAAGTTGCCCATTATCTTCATAATACAGTGAAATAACCACCTGCTTTCCTGGATGTATTAACTGAAACTCGTTCTGTACAGGTAGATTCTACCAGCCTCATACTTACTCTGGTACTTTGTGAATCCTTCCTTTGGAAACACTCCCTGGCAGAAAAGATTGAAGAGCCTGTTTCCATCTATTTTAACCATATTCATGAATGTGGTATAAAAAGATGCAAAATAAAAGGTTTAAAATGAACTCTGTACTTCACAGTATTATATTGTACTATTAATGGAAAGAAACTATATGGAAAAAAATTAATAAAAAAGTTCAAAATTTGTAAATATAATTAGTAAGATACGTGTCAATAAAACATGCAATTTATTACAACAAATGGGATAAGTGCCATAAAATTAGCATTCATTGTGCATCGATTCCTCTTGACCGTTATCTTATTCAGGGTCATAGTGCACCACTTAATGTTGCATGGTATGAGGCAATATATATAATTTTCGTAGTTGCAAAGGCTATATACTATGCCATTAATTCGGCTACCATAAATCCATAATGATTCCAGCATACTCACTCCAAATTCCTGTTGCTACAACCAAAGTCAGTGAGTGCCCTGAACTACAAATCCAGGCTTTTCTTTTTTTGAAAGGGAGAGATTCCAAAGAGGCTCAATGATCAGCCTTTTCTTGCTTGAAATAAGTCTAATCTTGCTGTAAATTGCAATTAATAATACATACTGGATAAGACTCTTTTTTCACTCTCTGAGTGCCTTATCTTAGATGACATGAGTAAAACATTACTAGATGCCTTATCACTACCAAATGGATGCAAACTACTGTGTTTCTGACATTGTGCATCTAAAAATTTACTCTGAATTTAAGGGAAATTATGGGCACTCCCCACAGAATCCTCCAAAAAGCTTTATTACACTGAAGAATTTATACTCTGGAACTTCTCTCAGTTGTAATCATGTTCACTTGTACCTTCCTTGTGGCTTCTGTATCCTTTTGTTATGGTGCTTATAAAGGCAAGTACCAGCAACATGCATAATACAGAACTGGAGCATCACGCTCGTCCCTCTTTAAGTAACCCCACTGATCTCACAATCTCACTCAAATAAAGCACACTCATACAAATCATGCCATCAGATTTGCTATATGCCATATATAGGAAAATGTTTATTATATTCAAGTAACATCTGCACTTTGCTAAAGATGTACCAGATTATTTCTAACACCAGATTCTGATCTCTGCTACAGAGGTTTAAATCTAGAATGAGTATTAAGCTGTCATTCTGGGGAGTGACAGCCTTCAACAGAACTGCACAGCACAAACCAGCAAAGGATAGTAAGGGGTTCTGTTTGTGAGAAAGTGACTTCCTTAAATTCTTCTTCAACAAAAGGATAAGCCTATAATTTCTAGCTCCCTCTAACATTGTCTCTCCCTCAACTCTTACCATAGAAATACCCTGGTGTGCTCTCTGCAGAGCTTCTCCTATGTCACATGGACCCTTCTACAGAAGGCAGAATAGTTACGTCAGAAGAACTTTTAACTCCTGTGCCATTTCATCTTTGCTCAGTCTCAGTAGACTCCAAGAGAGTGAAGTACCCAGAAAAACTGCTCTGCTCCCAGGTAATGCAGCTCTTTTGTACACAACAGATACACATGCTTTTCATTCCAGAAGTCCTCTACCACTACAAAATGCCCTCCGTAATGGTAACAGTATTGTGCAAATGTTGAACACCTTCACTAGTAGTTTTAATTCATCCTTCCTTATGCCCTTGAGAGAACGAATGAGACCCTCGCTACACACAAGCACTAAGATCTCTGTCACTGACAGACTTTGGGGACACCAGGATTACTGGTTTGTGCACTTAGGCTGGCTGAAACACAATGCCCAGTGAGGTGTCCTGTGACAGCCTGCTTAGACTTTGCAGCTGAAAGCAAGCTGAAAGAAAAACTAGTGTTCTCTATTTGGAGCAGGAGAGCAGTTTGTTGAAGCCTGAATCCTTAAGCATATTCTTGAAGAAAAAAAAAAAAGATGGTGGAAAGTTAACTTCGAGTGTTAAGGACACAGTTATAATGTCACAAGTCAAAACAACAACCAGATAGAAGTCTTGCACTTGGGTTCATTCTATTACAGAAAATTAAAGGAGGCCGTTATACAGCAAAAACAGTGTAACAAACTCCAAAACAGATTAAAACACAGCAATGCACATATATTTTATACATACATACTCAGGCAGACATGTTAAAGTTGTATCATGCATACTATTTCTTTTCAGTAGCGTTCATTTAAGGCAGCCTGTAAGTGCATTGTTAATGTCCCTCTGCTATAGTTATGTATGTGACACAAACAGCTATCCTTTTGCAGGAATGCTGAAAGAAAGCTGGAAAGAGATGTGGCAAGGCACTTCATTTACTCCTAACAAAAGAAATGAAAAAGGAGAGTGAAGAAGCATTTGTAGAGGAGAAAGGAGAAAATGGGAGAAAACTGTCTACATAGTTTAGAAAAAGAAAGAACAGTTTGATGGAAGAGTTGGAAGAAGGTAAGAATTAGAGTCAATGAATACACCAGTTCCTTGAATTAACTGACTGATTTGACAAAAAAAAAAGCGCCTTTTTAATGTACGTACCTGTTCAGCAAAATAAATAGACCTGTGAATAATGGGCTTTTTTGATCAGAAAAATATTTTGCTGTTTAAAAGAAATGGAATAAAAATTTTCTTAATTTTCAGAAGTCTAATTTTCAAGACATTCTTTTAGTACTTGTTTCTTTTTGCCTATAAACTCTTTCTTCTTAGACTAGACTTCCTTCTTAGACTAGACTTCCTTCTTTTCATTCTGCAACTTTTCACTGGCAAAACTAATAACAAGGAAAAGCCTTCCCAAATTACTTAAATGCAGATTACTTCCAAATGAAATTAGAGCAGTCATTAGTTCCACTGTTTTTGTTGTAAAAACAATGTTCTATTTTTGACCCAGTTCCTTTCCACAATATTAAGAATGTATACTCCACTGTTGCCACATTATCACCTATTTGAGGCATGTTCTCTCCATTTATGGAAAGCACAACATTTTGTAAGATGTAGACAAATTAGCCCCAAAGTGCATTTAGTCTTTTTATTATCCTATTGCATGAAAAAAATGAAAGCAGGTTTCAGTTATTTGGCTGTGCTGCTTTCAGTTACAGTACTAACGATAATAACTGTTCAGTTACAGCTATTTACCCTCAGCTGCAATTTTTTGTAGTCCAGAAATAATCAATTCTAAGAGACTGCTTTATTAAAAATAAGGGAGTTTGATCTGAATTCAATGTTCCCCTGCCTGAAGATGGTAATGGAATTAAAATCCTGTAACACTGAAAGCTCTTTTTTCTTTAATTAGTGATCACTCAGTTAAGATTATATTTAAATATTCCTAAAATTGAGAGCATTTTGGGGGATAATCTGCTCAAGTCAACACAGTATAGTGTCAAATATGTATCGAATCAGAGTAGAATCCAAATACAATTTAAACCCCAATTCCATGCTAACTTCACTGCACAGAAATTAAGATGAAATCCATAAAATAGATATACTGGTTCCATGTTCATGAGTGATCTGATTGATCCTTCCACGCACACAGTCAAGAGAAACTGATATCAGTGTTCCATTATGTACTTCAAAAGATGCACGGAGGGACACACTGGTCCATGTGCTTCCCTCTGGCATCTGACCTCCAATCTGTTGAGCAACTGCTGTGGGTTGCATGTGATCCATGGTCAACTGACTGAGAGTCACTTTGAGCACATTGCATGAATGGATTAGCTTTAAGTTAAATGCAAGGCTGGCAACTCCCTTTTCAGTAAAAATAAAATACTTCTGAGCAAGCTGTCCAGAAGAAACCAGCTGTATCTGTTTCTCGTTGGATGAGACCTGGGTGAAATCCAGTAGTTTGTTTCTCACAGCTCCAGTAGGCAGACCTGTAACAGAAACTGTGGCTGATATGGCACTAGAAACCGCTGAAGGGATCCAGATGAGGCTAAACATGCTAATTCCAGAAGTGTCTCCAAAATACCGAACATTACACTGTGCAGGAGAAAGTATCTCAAAGCTAACCAGATCTCCAGCAGCAACCTTTGTGGCCCCAGAAGCAGATATCGATGTGTCTCTGTAATTTACCCCAGATTTAAATACATTCATTAATTCTCTGTTGGTACCATTCCTATTGATATAAGAAATTAAGGAGAAGCCCTCCCGGACACACGTATGACCCATGGAATACAATGCTTGATGGAACACGAATTTGACAACACCAGTTTCAGTGAACTTTATAGCTCTGCCATCATGAGATAAACTTAGCATATAAGGGTCAGAAACAGAAATTATTTTAAAGGTAGGTCGATAGTTGGTTTGGTAATGCACTGCTGTTGACATCTGCGCACTGAGTGCCACAGCACCTGTGTCGTGGGACAACCAAAACAAACTGAGTGGAGTATTAAGATCATAAATATTTAAGTCTTTGCTTTGATTGCAGAATTGATTAGGGCTCCTCAAATGCACAGAAAGAGTTTGGCTGGGCTCCACTTCAGCAGCACTGCTTAAACTAGTGCTCTGGAAGTACTTTCCTTCTGGCTGCTCAATCCGCACACCGCTCAGTTCAAAGTCTTCCTCGCTGCCATTAAGCTTTAAGGAAAGTTGCAAAAAGTTCCTGCAGTTGTGCTTTATTGCAAAATTTAGGTCAGTCCACAGCAGACCATGTTGCCTGAATACCAGGCTGCTCTCTTCAGTGGACAGGATATCACAGGGAAGCTTTCCCCTTATCTTCAAGTTCAAGCCAGAGTAGACCTGAGAGATGCCAGACTTGACAGAGGGTAGAACGATGTTTGCAGCCCAAGACTCTGAGAGCTTGTTTTCACTGGCTGCTGAACAAACCGTGTCACTGACAGTGGAACAAGGCATGGCCACCATTCCATCTTCACACTTTAAACACGCTTGGCATTCCTGCATTTCCTTATTAAAGAAATACTCCTCTCCACACATTCCTAAAGCTGCATCTTTCTCAGCAATTCCAAGGCATCGGAAACCACCTGTTCACAGGAAATGGACTATTTTTTATTGTCATACCTTTAAAATACTAAAGAACTCTACAGCTCCACGTATCAAGTATCTTTGACAACGTTATCTAATCATAAGGGAGAAAACAGAAGTCAGTTATGATGTTAGATCACTTTGTGCTAGTTAAGAAATCTTGATAGCTTACAGAGTAAATATTAGGCATAACTCACCTTGTTCAAGCCAAGCACAATCATTTGGTGTGAAAAAGAAGCTACACAGGGGCAATTCTAACCAAAACCTGTGGTGTTTAGATACAATGATACTGCTCCAAAGACACTCTTCCTTCTCTGAGGTAAAAGGCATGGTGACTGGTACACTGAGCAGCTCCCTTCAACTAATGGAGAGTTCCCCTACCCAGGGAGAAATGTGCACTGCCTGCCCAGCCATGCTACGGGGTAGCCCTGCTGTTGCTGTGATTGCTAAATCAGTGCTTTGCAACCCAAGGGACAAGGACAGCTGGTATTCACTCCTTACACAGTTTTTAAAAAACCTGCAAGAGACAAATAGGAAAACCAAAACTGTAAACAGCAGGCTTAAAATAACTATGCAGCAGCCCATGCATTTAAAAAGTGGAAAACCACTGCCCTAAGACACAGGACACCAGTGGCTGTGATCAAGCTTAAGTAAAACACTGCTGCAAACACTGAGGGGAATATACATGTGCTGTTTGAAATTACTTTGTTTGACATAAAGCAATTTTGTGCTGTTAAATGGTACACCGTGACCTCAGTGGATCAAAGAATGCACACCAAAACAACAGCCTTTAAAAACAGCCTGTAATTTTCTGTGGCAATTTTCCAAGAGCACGGCCAGCTGCCAGTGCTTCCACCTAGAGCAACCAGAACCCAAAACCTTTGTGCATGGAGATTTCAGGATCTAAACCAACACACAAGATCTCAGGTACCCTACAGAATAACCACCTGCAATTTGTGCCTCAAAACTTAATCACTAATGTAATTATGCTTTTTTACCACCATGAACAAAATTCAATAATCATCTTTCTAACAGATCTTCTTAAATATCCTTTAGTATCTAGATCCTAAGTCATACATTTGCATTATTCTTTAGGTGGAAACTTCCTGTACCTGGGTTGGGATTTCCTCCAAGACTGGGACTACAAGCATTTGCATGGATCCCAACAAGCTGGATTTCTCCACTACTAGCCCAGGGTGGGGCTGGCTATGCCAACTGCTGATGGAGACAGAAAAGCTCACCACACTTGCTGCAAATTGCAAGACAGAGCAGTATACACACACCTGGCCCACAGGGGAGGTCAGAATGTTGGCTAGAATTAACTTCTGATACTACATTATTCAGCAGAGAACACCAGACACTGTTAATTTATACAGGCTTCATATATTCACCCTCGTATCACTGTCTATTTACATTTCATTCATTTAAGTGATGATTCTCCACTAACACCGATATGTAGGACTGTTCAATTTATGAGGTGAGAATATTCTTTCTAAGACCAGGTACCATTTCATCAAAAGAGTTCACTGCAGAGCAGTAAGATTTTTTACATCTAAAAAAAGTCGAAAGAAACTTAGCACTTTGTTCTCCTCTGAAAGTGTCTCAGTTTTTTATGAGCAACAAAAGCCAAATAAATAACATTTTTTCAACTGAACACATTCTAGAAGGAATACAGAAAAAAGTCCCAGACAATCCTCCCCCTTGAAATCAGTTTTAACCACGATGTATTTGTTCACATGACACTTCTTAACCACTTCTCATATCAGTAGCTCCACCATCACCGAGAAATACTGGACAGCTAGTTCACACAGCAGAGAAGATTTTCAGTAGTGCCTAGGAACACTTTTTGTGCTATTTGTTTCTTCAAAATATTTTAGTGTATATTTGAGTATTTACAAATATCACATTTCACAAATACTTGTGATGGCTACATGCACTAATTTGCTCTCTAGCCTTTTATTGGTTAGATCTGCAGCAGGTGTTCCCCGTGTGTACTTCAAATAGGTGACTTCAAAGCAGCACACAGGCTGCTGTTTGCTGTGGCCACAGTTGCAAGAGCAGCACCCTACCCTTAGCCCAGAAGACGTCAAGCAGCAAATGACAGCCAAACATCAGAAAACCAGCAGAGCAGCATGCTGGGACTGCTTCCTACTGCTCTTTACCACTTTACAACCTCTGCCACCTCTTCCTGGCTCCTTGCTCTGAGCATTGCTGCACCTGGTTTCACAGTGAGTAGTCCAGCTGTACTCAACCTGGATTTGTGAAATTCAGTCTTTCTGCAGGACACTCCCCAGCCCTTGCCACTCATGGAGGCCAGGTAATTGCAAGGCAATTAGAGTAAGCCATGCATGGATTTTTCTGCTGCTACTCCTCCTAACTGCCTGATGCAAAGGTTACATTCGGGCAGGTTAAGTATGGGAATCCTTCTCTTTTTAAACACTCTATGTCAAATTTGTATCATCACATATCAATACGGTTTATTACAGATCAGGGCTATCTGTCTAGGTTTTCATTCCTCTTCCCCCTGCATCCCACAGTAAGTTCTACAGTAGGTCCTCTTTATTTTGCATGGCATTCCAGGGAGAGTGCCTTTGGTTGATTCTATTTGTTGGACAAACAATCTGACCACTCTCCCCTGGTTATCTAAGAAGGAAATGATGCACCAAACTCTATTTTCACTGATTACATACTCCTAACTGTTACTGAATCTTAATAACTAGCCTTCAGTCAAATACCCTAACAACTCTCATCCCACATGAAAGCGAGAAAAAGCAGCAGGGGAAGAAGGTATGATGCAGAGCAAAGTGGAAGGGTGAAGAAAGAGAGGCTCCTAGTTACATGAATCTTTACTGTTACTTGCTCTGTCTCCCCTCACACTGCACACTGAACATGAGTTGCTACAGATGCAACAACCTTTGCGTGCAGCTTAAGAAACCACATTCAACATCTGGAACTCATATGTCACATCACAGCCCCTTCCTCCCTTCATTATCCAAACCAGACGTTCAGTTTCAGCCTTTCTTTTGACACGTTAATCGTACTTGTATAAGATAATGAGCTACCATGAACAGACAGACTAAAAGTAGCAGTCATCTCTAATAGAAAATAAAAGGAACACTCTCTTCCATGACAGATGGGAACAACGTCAATGGGACATTGATTCCAGTCCAGGTAATGATGCTGGTTTTGGTTTTTCTTACTCTTTTTCTTTTATATATTCTCTGTATCCTTTACACATATACTTGTAGCTTTGTAGCTTCATAATGTAGCTGAGTTTCAACATTTTCCTAGGCAGAAAAGACAAATTCCAGGATCCCCGTGCTATCTTGGTTCTCCTTAGGAACCAAGGCAGAAACCAGCTTTTTAAAATATACTTTTGTAAACAGGGCCTGGAACTCATCCTGAGGGGGGAGAGTCTAGAAAGTACTAGAACTGGGGGAATTACTTCAGCAGGTGAGTTCCTAATTGGGGGGTTCTTGTCAGATATGCTAATTTGCAGAATCTATAAAAACTGTACACACGTCACGCGCAGTGCGCATCTTCGCCCTTCTCTACTTGACGAATTTGTGCACTTGAGAATCCTCATATAAAGGTACCCTTTTATCACCCTAATTGTGTCTGACTCATATTTTTAGGGTCAGAGAAAAAGCCAACAGTGATGGGTAATAACTTGCTTTCACATCTCTACATACCACCATTAAAACTGGGAGCAGAGGAGGAAAGGGAAGATTCCTTTCCTTCCAAATACATTGCTACTGCCTTTCTGTGGTCTGACACACCATCACTACCCACTGTTTCTTGCAGTTTTTTGCCTTCACTTACATTCCTCCAGCAGTTGTACAGACCCTTTTTTGATCTGGTTCCCCTCCACGGACTCCACTGAATAAATTCATTACAGCCTTCCCTCTTCCAAGCCACAGACTAGAGCGACACCAAATGACTCCCACATCGGTGGCTCTCCTTTCCTAGGGCTGACGCCTTGTGGGCTTCCATCCAACAAAACACCAACTCCAGCAAACCCAATTTCTCAGTAAAATAGAGACAAAGCTTTATACCTTTCCAATGCTCTGACTCATGTCCTGTGCTCTAAACTGTCTTGTCTCCAACTTTCCACCTGTAAGACTCTCTAAAAGTGTCTTCCCTCTTCTTTTGTAAGACTGATGGTACCTCATGTGCAGCATTTACCACTTAAGGTGACACTAAGTGCCCTCTTCCTCTAGTAATTTCCATTTTCCTGTGGTGTTTGTAGTAACACCGTCCAAACCAACACAATTCCTGCCCAGAGGAAGTAAGGACCATATAAGAAAACCCACATCCTCTTTTAATCTTTTCCTAGGGTCTCACTTTTTTCTCCACCAGGGACTGGGTAGGAAAGGCACAAAACCACTGAAAGTCAGCTGAAAACAGCCCTTGCTTCTCAGAGAGGCCACCTTCTTCTTACAAGTTAGAAGCCTAGAGGAGGAAAAACAGAGCATCCAATGAAGTTCTTCCTGGGTTGTTTGACTGAGACCTCAGGTATGGGTCACAACTAGTGAAATGCTCTGTTTGATCACAGAGTTCCTTTCAAGGTTTTTTGGATGACCAAAAATTAGATCAAAAGAAAGAAACCTAGTACCTGCATACAATTCTCTCATGTCTATTAATTTTGCTCCTTTGTGTCTGACTGCCATGAGAATGTAATGAAGCAATGAAGTCTGCAGTGCAAAACACCAGACAGATCTGTTCTTAAATGTCTGAAAAATCCCCCCAAGTGTCCTCAAATGATGGAAACTGTTGATCTTTCCTCAGCATTTGACAATATTGTTGTTAAAGGAGAATAAGATTCATGGAGGGAAGTCTTATAAGAGCCTTCATTAGATCAAATCAGATACCTACCCCAGTGCACCAGAAGGAAAATTACAACTATTTTTCCCCATTAGGAATAATAACTTTGATTTTGGCCCTACTTGCAGCAGCATAAACAAGAAGAAAGTCATAAGAGAAAGAAGAAAGGTCATAAGAGAAAGAAGAAAGGTCATAAGAGAAAACTAAAAACAAAGCATATAAACCCCCACGAAAATAAGGCAAAAGGGACTACCCAATGCTTCTAGAGGATATTAATGTCCTAAATAGCCCACTGTCCACAGAAGCTGCTATCAACTTACAGATGAGTGTTTTTCAACCACTTTGATTCCAGCAAGCTGTGCATGTCACTACTCACTAACATACAAGCCCTTATCTATTTCTTTGGCCTGTTCCTGAAGATCTAATTATCCTCATTCTTTAATTATCAGAGAATATAACTTACCCGGAGTATTGAGGCATTTTATCCTCTCACCACAAATGCTTGGAGATTCAGTGCACTCATCTCTGTCCTGTAAATCACAAGAATCATATTGAAACACTTAAACATGGCAACTTAAATTTGAAACAGGCATTTCAGCCTCTGTGACATCCATCTGTCCTTAATAGGTGTATGTAGGAATGGAGAAGGGGTTGATCCCATAGGCATGTTAGAGCAGGACAATTTTGATTTGGATTTGTTACCTGTCTTAACCAGGTATCCAAAACCACTGTGTGATGCCCACAGAAAGCAAGCAGTGTGCAGATGACCTGAATGGAGGGGTTGCACAAGTAACACTTGTTATGATGCACATCCCCAAGACTGGTGCATCAATCAATTGATCTTAAGGTCGTTGGAACAATCAAGACAGTGTTAGGAAAGGCTTTTAAGGACATTTAGTCTGGGAGGAAGCTGCTAACCAAAACACACATGAAAAGTAAATTGAAAGTAATATTCCCTGTCAACGAGTCCTCTTTTTACCCTACAGCACGCAGATGGGAAAGAAAAACAGCCTACATTTGCATTTAAATGCTAGCATTGAAGAAAACTGAGGCTAGAAGAGAGGGAACTGGACAGACACGGTCAGGTTCTCAGTATCTGGTCCAGTTGGTCAGGCTCATGTTAAGCTAAGAATTGGGGGCAACACTTGGCAAACAAGACACTGCTTTAAATACCAAGTTGCCGTATATATTAGGATTTCCAAATGACAGAAAGTGAACAAAGAAACATCTTACTTTGCTTGCATGCTGGTTTTGTGTTGTATAATAAAACATATTTGATAATAAAATGTATTTAACAATAAAAGTATCCATGCTCTATATTTGTGTATTTGTATGTTATGTTTAAGCAGGAACTAATTCTTACATTTGTTTTAACTGACAACTTTTGTTTCCAAACTTATAAATAAATGTCTGACTTATGATTAGTAAAGATTTCCTGTACTTTTCAGATATGTCTAGAAGCTCCTGTAGAGTGTAACAGGATTAAATAAACAAATTTAGCATGCATTAGTCTAAATGTTTTAGGATGTCTTTTCCTACCATGATGAAAAGGATCTAAGTCCTGCCAGCTGTCAGGTTTGGGAAAGTGTCACACCAAACAGGCACAAACTAGTGCCTCATTTAGGACACTAAATGCTAAAGAGAAACTCACAGAAAAACCTTCTGGCAGACTTTGAAGTGCCATAGACCCACTGAGTAAAACACATGCTCCAAACTGGATTTCTCTAGCTCTCCAAGTAGTTATTTCCAGAATGTTATCCCAATATGTCCAACACAATGCTTCACAAGCAGTAACTGAAAGATACAGAATTATGTTTCACCTGGCAAATCCGATCAGAGTTTGCAGAACACTCGGCCATTTGGAAAAAGCCAGCAGGACACAATGTGCATTTTTCACATTGTGAAGGTGTCTTTTGGAAATTGCAAAATTCATCACTTTCACAAAGGCCACAGTCCAGCAAAGACTCCCCAACATTAATCACTTTTGCATCCACTTCTACTTTATGCACAGAGTATGACTTCTGGAGATGATTTCTGACCTGGTTCTGAAGTCCATGAAGATGACTTTCAAAATAATTTTGAATATCTTCTTGCAAACTCTGAAATGACATTTGTTTCACTGTATCAAAAAGCATGCCATACTGGACTTTGATCAGATCCATTTGCTCATACATTTTCCTTTGCTGTTCAAGAATCTCCCGTTGCTGGCTAACCAACACATGCTGCTGTTCAGCAAGTTTTTGCTGCAAATCAACAATGATCTGCTGTTGGCTTTTTAGCATTTCAGTGAATTTCTCGTGCCCTTTTGCAAGGTGCAGTTGTAGTATTAGGGCATCTTCAGATGGAACTTCATTTTCTCCTGAAATACAAATGATGAATTATTGTCCAAGCTTGTTGTATTATCTCTTCAAAAGCATTTCAATTTACTAAGTTAATGAAAAGTCTCACTAAATTCAAGTCATCATTGTAAGGTCAGTTCCTTTACTATCTTTGTAGCCCCTTCATGGGACCAGAAGGTCTTCCATTTCATAAGCAACTTATGAAATCATCATCTGCCCCTGCTTCAGGGCATAAATTAATCATCACATCAATAACAGATTAATCCTTCCTATGTACATGTTCAAACACAGTAAAGAGTAAATGGCCAATTTGCACTGTAAAAGTGATAAAATGAGGTGATAAAACTTGCTGCAAATACTAAGCTATTAAGGGTAGTAAAAGTAAGGGTCAATTGCAAAGAGCTGCAAAAGGAATCTATGATACTGATCAGCAGCAATAAAATGACAAAAAAGAAGTTCAAAGGAGATAAAAGGTGAAATGAAGTTCCCACTGAAAAAAATCCAAGTTTTTTTTAGATCAAATGTCATGCTAGTAGATTATTATTACCCCTTCGAAATAACCTTGAAGTAATATATCTAGGTATAGATGTTGGGCTACAGAGCCATGTAATCATCAGTTCAGTGCCTAACAGAGGTCAGAAAGGCAATAAAATGCTAGGATTTTAGAAGAAGAATGTATAACAGAAGATAATATATCATTATGACGTTACCTTAATCAATAGAGCATCTTAATACAGCATGCAGTCCTGGTTACCCATCTCAAAAAGAAGTACAGAGGAACTCAAAAGTTCACCAAAAGGGCGGCAAGGAAAATCTAACATATGATACTGCTGCAACATGAGAAAGTAGGTAAGACTTCTCAGGATCAGGAAAAAAAAAAGAAACCAAACTGTGCCACGTTACAGGTATCCTAAAGCAATAGGAAGAAAGACTCTTCAGTCTTTCTTCCAATGCAAGAATTAAGGGACATTAAATGAAGGCAGCAGTTCCATACACACTAAAACTTCAAAAATAAAATCAATTTGGGGCTAAAAGATCTATAGACATTGATCAGATTCAGGAAATCTACTCAACAAACTGTTGGAGCTGGGAAAATGATGTATGAAAATACCATGCCATATTTTCTACAGTATCTGCTGCTGGGCTCAGCTAAAGAGAATCCTGAATCCATACAATCACTCATCTGTTCTTATGTAGCACTGATTTTTATTCTTATAAGCACAGAACATGAAGGATGATGCAATGAAAAGAGACTATATCCAGTTCCTGTTTATGATTCCCAAAATATTTTGCTGTTTGGTTACTTTTACTCACAGCATAAGGCACACATTAATTTTTATTTTTCAGCATTAAGTATTACAGTAGTTTGCAGTATACTGGATTTGAGAAAACAAAGACCAGGATAAGACAACAAAACCCAGCTCCTTCGCATTCCTTCTTTTGGGATGCCAGTCTTCCAACTGAAGTAAGGTGCACTCACAGTGCTGCTGAGAAATAGTGGGGTCAGTGGGCTCATCTGATTTGAAATGGGACTACAAGTCTGCACTCCAGCTCCTTCACCTGGCCAAGAGAAGTGGTGGTTCAGCTGCAGTTGGCAGGAGTCTTCCAGATAGTAGGTGTGGTGCTGGTGATACTGGCTGAAAAGATGATGAAGATGTTTGTGTAGCCCCCACAGACAGACAGGCAGCTGGTGGAGAGTGACAGTCACCTGCCTCACGCACACGAGCCTGCAAACACAGACACCGTGCTGGGAATCAGCTCGAGCCCCTGGTATTGGCCTGTACCTTGGAGGGCTGCTATCAGGCATGGCCTTCAGCAAGTGTTCAAGTGGGCTGCACCTCATACAAATGGGGCTTTTTAATAGGCTGAACAACAGACTGTTTGGTTCACCAAAACACAGTTTTCTCCAGCAGCTTAACTAGAGCAGGGATATTTTAATCGCTAAAGAATCACTGCAAATCTACTCAGGCACTGTCACAAAGCTGGAAGTCACGGGCTAGGGTGGGCCACCAGGTCTCCATCTGTGCATGGTGAATTAATGCAGGTAGAAAAATGGCCTTTGGGTCACCTAGGCAGCATATTCCAGCTCCCCTGCAGTCTGAGGAGAGGTCAATGGCAAAGAAGCATCCCATTCAGCTGCTATTAGTGATATGCTGAAATGGAAACTTGACAGCAATAAAAAACAGGGAAAGACAGGAACAGTCACTGACCTGTCTCTTGAATCATTGAATCATGGCTTGCGATGGAAGGGACCTTAGAGTTCATCCAGTTCCAACGCCCCTGCCACAGGCAGGGACACTCTGCACTAGACCAGGTTGCTCAGAGCCCCATCCAACCTGGCCTTGAACACTTCCAGCAGTGGGGCATCCACAATTTCTCTGGACAACCTGTTCAGTGCCTCACCACCCCTGCAGTAAGGAATTGCTTCCTAATATCTTATCTACACCTACCTTTCAGTTGGAAGACATTGCCCCTTGTGATGGATATTACAACTGTTTGAGTTCCAGCTCTCCCCAGACAACTGTAAATGCATTTCCCCAAATTAGAGATCTGATTATCACTTTTTTTTTGTTCTGTTTGTTTCAGCAGACAAGCCATGCTGGAATTACTATAGAAACCATACTTATTTTGCAAAACTTTTGACTCCAGATGCCAATGGGGATTGAGCAACGTGTTCTCTGCACTACGGCAGGAAACCCACTGACCTGTGTTCAAAAGGTCTCAGGGAAGCACAGAGAATGTTAGAAGTTGTAAGCAGAGCAGAATGCTTGATGCTTGCCTATACACTGACTTGAAGGAAACCAAAGACAGTCAACATGCCTCCTTATTTTTTTGTTCCTGATGCCAAATACATGGAATTTCTGATAGATGTTGATGAATTCAGTATGCTGTTCCTCCACTCCTAGGAGAGAAAGCTGCCTTATGAAGGTCTGGGTCAGGTCCTATCTTTAGGATAGGCAAAACATGTACATATATCCTTTGTCCAGTCTGGACAGAGCATGTCTACAGCAACTCATTCACACCCACTGCAGCAGTGGACGCAAGGCAATAGCAGTGAGAGAGAAGAACTTCTGAGGGTGCAGTTGTCTTCATTTGAAAACTCACATAGAAGCTTGTGTGTTAATCACAGGTTTGCTTGCTGAGTGCTTCCATGCTGACGGTGCCTTCCATGAGATTCCATGGTTTAGTGGGCAGTGCTGTACGCTGCTTTCTCTCCAATATATAGAACACCTCTCTGCCACAGGAAGATGAATGCACAAATCCATTATCACCACTGCCCATAATCCATTCTTGACACATTCAAGAATTTTGTTAAGGGAAACTTCCAACCACACTTCTGTTTCTCCAAGACTTCACCCAGCATCAGGCCTGCAAAGAGTATAAAATTGAAAGAGCAAACTCTGAGTTGAGTCTCCAAACTCCCCAACATCATCACCCTCTGACCCTTAGCTTTAATTCCTCTGACCCACATCAGACGGGACAGAGAACCTAAACCTAAGGCCCAGGAGATGAGAGGTGCATGTAACTCACCATGTTAGCCGTAACTGCTGATGGTATTGGAGAGTGGGCAGCACAGACTGATCCAAGACAGCCAAAGAATAAGAGGATGTTTGGACAAAGAGGTCATGCTGAGCTGGATGCTCTTTGTAAGACTTGAACGGAGATGCAGCATGTCTGTTTTCGGCACCATCTAAAGTATTACTCTTTTCTGTACAAGCAGAATGCTCTTACTATTTCCCAAGGCCTGTATATCACAGAGAAGGATTTTGGTATGGACAGAGAAAACACAAATATCCTGAGCTCTTCGGCGAAATGGGTGGCATTTATGATGACAGTATGAAGAAGAGTATGCACAGAAGCAGAGGAAATGGAGGTTAACCGTACTGACTCGTTTTCTATCCACCTTTCGTCACGGAACATATAGAAGTTCTGTAGGACATCTGGGGACAGTTTCAGGCAAGATGAAGGTAGACAGTGTCACTGCATTAGGCACGGGGGGCCTTAAATGTCAGTCCTGGGACTGGAATCACCAAGTGCAGCAGTCTCCTTTGGAGGAGATGTCACTTCACTAAGTAGACCTCGATAACTTGTAGGCTTGGCATGTGCCATGAGTGTGAAGCAGCCACAGTGCTCATATTTGCCACATGGATGTGACAAAGCTTAAATTACCTTCTTCATGCTTTTCATTAGCTTTTAACATCAATGAGAAATAAATCACCCTTCCTAATATATTTTATACCTTTCAGACAAGGCATTAAACCAGAATCCAAACTGTTTTGTGGTTATTAAAGACCTGTCGGTGCTCTTTATGTCGGTAAATCCACAAATCACTGACAAGTAGATACACCTTCTGCTGATCTGTGAGTATAAGCATAGACATACCTGGCTTCCTACTGGGATGCTGAATTCACCAGAGCTGTGCTTGTCAATGGACAGGCAAGTGTTCTGAACGATGTACTGCAAGAGACGCTTTACAGTTTTTTTTCCCCTGGCTATTACAGCAAGACAGTTTGGCAGAAACAGCAAGTTTCTTACCAATGGCACCAGTCTGGGTGTGGAACATACACCCACCCCATGGAAGCCTTTTACGATGTTGCTATAAATTAAGAACACAAGAAATACCACACTGTGAAGAGAGAGACTTACACTTGTTTAAAAACAGCACTAAAAAAGATTCTGCCACATTTCATCAGCTCTAGGTCTCCTAGGTGCATTTGTTTATGGAAAGGAGATTAAGGGGAGCAGAGAGAGGAGCCACGGCAGCAATTCCCTCACATGATGTGAAGACCAGTACCAGATTTTCTTCCTAACTCTCCCAAAACAAGGAGGTCTGGTGCAGTCGCTCAGGCACCCTTGTGTCCAGGGTCCCAGAGGTGCTGAAGCCTCTTGGCCCAGCAAACACCTGCCCGATTCGAGGAGACCCAGCAACCTGCGGCTCTCCGTGACCACGGTGAGCCTCTGCGGGCTACGGGAACCCTACGCGCCACGGAAAGGGGGTGATGGTGTGGGATGTGGGACGTGCCCTCCCGCCCCCGGGCCCCTCATGCCGCTCCGCACCTGGCTTGACGTCGCAGGTGAGCTGCACCCCCAAGGCGCCTCCGCCCCGCTCGGGAGCGGCGTGGGCAAAGTCGTCCCCCGCGAACTGGGCGGCTCTGTCGGCGGCGCGCAGCAGGGCGGGCTCGGGGCAGCCGTCGGCGGGGGCGGCGCAGCCC
>VZRQ01002675.1:316577-333954 GCA_013397975.1 Machaerirhynchus nigripectus | reverse complement strand
AAAAAAAAGCCAAACAACCAAAACGTCAAACCCTACAGGAGTAAATACACGCGGGACGCAGTTTCCAATAAAGAAAATTTCACGCGGCTGAGAAAGTTATGGGTAGTTTGGATGTCTTGGTTCCCACTTCGATCGTCGATAACCACGACCGTCTTCTCTGAGGCTACCGAGGGCCGCAGCAGAACCGAAGCGAAGGACCGGTTTTGAACGGATCAGCCATACGGCTGGGGCCGTGTGTATTTGTTTTCTGGTAAAGCAGCTTCCCCGGACCCTCTCTGGCAGCGCTCACACCGAGGTGTGAGGATCAGCATACCTTTCAAGCGCTCCGAGGCGTGAATAACTCCCCGCAGCAGGAGCCACCTCGCTTATCTCATCTCTTCCACATGCTACCGCAGGAAAGCGACACCAAGTATGTGTCCAGTTCAGCACTAACGGCGACGCCGCTTTGGGAAATTTGCCAGCACAGAGGCAATAGCTACGGACAGAAGAACAATTACAGAAAATACTATTTATTGATTCATTAGTTTCAGCTTACTTCCATCCACGGGCTCACACACGTGTAAGACCTCTTCAGAGTATCTTTGCAATGCTCTCACACAGTCCACTTGCTATCACTTATACAAGAAAGAGGAGAAACAGCACTGTTTAGCTGGCTGATGTGTTTTGGGGTTTTTTTCCCTATAAATACTTGAAACTTGTTGCGAATCTTTTTTTATTATTTTTTTAATTCAGGCTGATTCATTTACTCTTTCCCTTGCTACTGGGAAAGCATACCAAATACATCACTTGCAAACTGGCCTGCCATTTTTTGACTAAGCATTACTTATTTTGAAAACACTGGCTTGTCAAAACTGAAATGCCCTGTGCAGGCGCAGCAGCAGCAAAGGCTCCAACACACAGGGATTGTAGCCCCTGCTGAATTCTGCAGGACTGGTGACCTGCCAGGCTGTAGAACACCTGCCTGGGACAGGGATACCTGTCAGCTCTGCCAGACCAAATTCCACATGAAATGCCCAACAGTTCCTAGGCTCTTTGCCTTGACCTTCAACTGAAGTAGAATTCCAGGGTCAGCTGCTCCTGAGAGATCCTATGTTTTCCTATGGCTTCCAGTAGCTCTACAAAAAGGCATAGAATAAATGGAGATAAACCTCCACAGTTTGTCCCTCCAGGGAATCCACAGCCCAGCTCTGGTAGTATGGAACTCTGCATGAGCTAATTTTTTTCTTCTGAATGAATACCTGTGTATTTCCTCTAGTTCCTCCATAGGTTTTGCAGCCAATACATTGCTACAGCTGCATTATTTTGGGGATCTGTACCAGTGCATATAAAGCTACATAAGATACAAACTCATCTTTGGGTCATTTTCAGAAATGCCAAAAAAAAGGCTATAGTATTGGAGATGATTCCCAGAGCAGCTACACCTTCAGGCTAATAATTCATGAAATGACATGAGACATGATGTTCTCAGACACTACACAAATCAAGAGCAACTTTGATTGAGCTCTTTATATAGTGATGCAAAAAATAAGAATAGAATTTGCCTTCAAACCTGAACCTTAATAATAACTTTTTTTTCAGGAAAAAAACAGCTTTTGAATAATGAAATATCATCTCAGTAATAGTGCCAACAAGAGTATTGATTCACACATTTGACTTTGGAAGTGTCTATACCACAGAATGCAGCAGTGAGAAATGCTGCCATTGGTTTGACAAGTAGCAGAAACACATGTATGCCATCCCTTACGATTGAAAAGCTGTGCATCAATTAAATGGAGGGGGTGATATATGTAAAAAGTATGTTCTGCTGATGTCTATTATAGGATGTATCAGCTATATGATGCGATTTGTAGGTACTGTCTACTGGTGCACAGGTACCAGAATCACCCAGCAAACCTCCTGAACATCCAAACTGAAGTCAGTGACCTTTTTGTGAACACACATAAAGCAGTAGCTGTCGTACTCTTGCTTTCCTTCCCTGCATGGGCACTGTGTAAGCAGGGAGAGTCCCTACTTCATGTGTTTGAAAGTCGGTTTGGTGCAACGCTTTTCTTTTTCATGGCATTTTTCAGATTGGCTGTGGTCATTGGCACAAAAGGAGCGACTCAGATCAAAGAAGCAAGGGGCTCCTACATCTACACTATGTGCAGTTTGGGGAGGGTTCTTCAGACCTAGCAATGATTAAAATTCATACAGAACTGGTCTGTACAGCTACATCCCCGGTCAGGCGCTGGTACCTGTTTGGTGTCTGTCCAGAAAAGAGCATATCCTATTAGATTCCCCCAAAAAGCACCCTCTGCAAGTGCCAAAAATGAATGCAATAGGCAAGAAAGACTGAGGTAATTGCTGCAAAACAACCCTGCTGCTCTGAACCAGCACACAAACCCAGAAAGAACCCAAACCCGGTTTACTAAGCCCCATCTTCAAGTAGATGCAGCATCTCTATCGCTCGCCGTGCAGCGGGAGGTGGGCTTCGCCCGTCTCGAAATCCATCTTAGTGAGGCCAGCGAGACCCTACACGGAGCTTCCGCATCTCTTGCAGGCCTGCGGAGCCCCTCGGGGGGCGGAGGGGCCGTGGCCCTCCCGGGGCGGGGCGGCAGCCGGCAGAGGGCAGCAGGGCCCCGCGCCTGCCCGGCGGGCACTGTCCCCGTCCCGTCCCCGACCTTGTCGCCGTCCCCATCCCGTCCCCGGCCCGTCCTGTCCGGTCCCCGTGCCGAGCGAGGAGCTCGCCTCGCTGGCACTCTCCCGCCGCTCCCGTTCGGGTTCGCTCCCCGCGGCGCTGCTCTGGCGCTTCTCGGGGCCGTACGGCGGCACCGGGCGCGAAGGGGAATACCCGGGAGGATGCACCGCATCCTTAGAGGCCCTTAGCTTTGACCAAATCTCAGCGGCACATTTTCTCTACTTGTTTCTTTGTTGAGGTAGCTGGATGAAGTAAAATATTCTTTCTTGTGCGCTCTCTGCATGAGCCAGTATTTTGAAAATGTCTGGATAACCTGCATTAAACATTTTACAATAACGTTTGGAGTTGGGTGATATTTTGCAATATGGATGACAAAAAACATCCAAGGCAGTCATAGATAACACAATTGCTCAATATGATTTACTTTTCTTAAATTTCTAGTTTAACCATTCAGTTTTGGAAAAAAATCCCTGCCAGGTACCCAAATCTAAACCCCACATTATTTTCCCACTTTTCACAATCTTTTACAATAGTGAAGTTCAACAATTATTTGATCCTGCAGGCCTTGCAGGACTTGCATGCTTAACTTAGCAATCTGAATTAATACTACATCCAGCAGCACTGCTTACAGTGCATACCTTTCTGGATACGCATTTTTCTTTAATCAAAACCTAAACCAGAACAAAATAATTACTTATTTTTTTACAAGACTTTGTTTTATAGGCTAAAATTCCAAGTATTACTGTCGTTTTTAGTAAATGTTGGTTTCTGAAGAAGATTGATAGTTAAATAAATACTTCATGAACCAGATGGAAAACATGGGAGTAGTTTTGAGTTTTTCCACTAAAGCTAATGGGTTTTTTGCACGAACATCATCTAAGAAAGAAAAAGAAACTAAGGAGAAACAAATCCTGCCATAATGTGTCTTACTCGCTATCAGGCAGCATTTGAAACACTCTGATTTTGCTCAGTGCCTTGTATCCATCACCATTTTTCAAAGCATTACCAAATTTAAATCCCAAGGTGCTTTCAGTATTTTCAGAACTGTTAAGTTTCCTGTTTAGAAATTCTTTTTAACATCCACTAACCTTCAGGCCTTATTTCTAGACTGGACTTCAATAAACTAATTCTATACATTGTAAACAGATTCCTAATCAACGTATAGATGAACTAATAATCCTTGAACTAGTAATAGTGCATGTTTGGGGATTGACAAGTTTTGCCTAAAACAGCCGTTACCAACAGTTCCCAACACAGGATGGATAGACCTCAAACTTTTATTCCTTCCTTCCTTGAATGATTTTATGTCATGAAAAATGGCACGCAATGATATCTGTGATGACTAATTTGCCTGTAACTATACCTTAGAGGACTGAACAAATAGATGAACTGAGGAGAGAGCTATGTCACTGAAGTAGTACTTCTCTCTGCTACATCCTCCTTAAAGAACTAGCATCAAATCTCACAAGATAGTCAGCCTGCCTTAGATGTCTAGACTGTCATCTCTTTACAGGTAACAGTTTACCATCTGATTGGCATGGGGAATAAAATGGAAACTCACAGATGTCCAAAAGGAGAAGATGTAGAAACTACACTGAATAATGACAATAATAAAACCCCCCCCCCCCCAAAGATTTCAGGGTTTCATGAAAACAATAAAAAAGGGAAACAGTATAGTTCAAGAGGTATACTTTACTGTTTTTAAGTTGCACACAAGAAGAAGTTGTTACCTTGGCATATGGATACTGAGAACTGGAAAAAAAGGAGAATTTTGAGAAGGTCAATGCCAAAGATCTCAGATAACACATATTGCCAATCTCCATCTGCAGAGAAGCAACAGCACAATTCTGCAGTGTAGCTACAAACAAATGAAGAATCTCCTTTTCTAAGTAAATTTGGGAATGATCTGTTATCCAAACAATTTTAAGGAATCACCTGAAATAATTTTTGTGTAAGTTCATTTAAAAAAGCAGATCAAATTAGGCTGGTAGTACAGGTTTAGTATTTTGTGACTTCTATGGTAAAAAAATAGTACAAAGACAGGAAATACAAATGTTTTTCTCCACTTGCTGAGAGAAAACTAGATCCTTTTCACATTGTAGTTCTTAATTGTACTAAAACTGAGCAGGAGAATGCACACACCACAGCCTGAAACTAGTAGCATTTCATTGTTTCTGCAGCCCAGTGTAGTTTCTCTGCAAAGGGCTCTGCTGCCCTAGTGTGCTAATGTGCTCTGCACTGGCTCACAGGGCTGCACACAGCTCTGCAGACCTGGTCTGTGTTGCAACTGCTTCCTCCCTGTAAGCTGTATCTGCCCTGTGGATAAGCTTCAGGCTCTCAGACTTCACATAATCTAGGGTTTTACATCTGGAGTGTACTATGAATACTCTGAATTGGTCAGGGCACAGACTTCGCATTTTCTGAGAAATCTCACCAGTTTGATATCTTAATTTGTCCCAATATAGAATGAAAACTGTTAAAACATTTCCTAGGAAATAGACATTCCACTAACAATGTCATTTGGTTAACAAAGATCCACAGCATTTCCAAAAAGCAACAATTTCTTCCAAGAGTGGTGGAGCCCCAAATACCAGGAGGTCCTTGGATCTCTGAGACAAGGAAGAGACCATCACACAGGAGTATATCTGACTGAATGGAAAACTGGCAGCTGACCTGCCTTGCAGAGGACTATCAAAAATTATCTGTATTCCATTATAAGGCTCACCGAGATAAGCTTTTGTGAAATGTTTCACTCTCAATGAACCAGCAACTTCTGACGGAAAACATGCCAGCAGAATGGTGTTTCCAAGAGATGCATTCGTAGCTGGATGACACAATGATAAAAACATCTCAGATTTGGCTAGAGTAGCTGATCAGCATTAGTTCAGTGCTACAAGTCTCAGCCTCCTGAAGTAATAATAATCTTTGAGTCACCTTCTGTTCCCCTGGTTGTTGAGTGCACTCCTTCAGTAATGCCACATGAGCATTAGAAGCACAGCACAGAATCCTTGTTAATGGTTTCATACTTGGTTAGAGAGAATCTCTTGGACAGGAATTTTTGCATTCTACTTTGAAGGCTTGTAGTTAAATACAGATTACCAGGTTGCCCAGAAATTCTCCTGATCAAAGCACCCTGACAAGAAGTCTTGTCTTTTTCCTCAGGGGCCCTATATCATGGTGATGGGGAAAGCACACAAATTATGAGGGAAGATTTCTCTTGAGCAGCTCTGGAGCTAAGTTTTGGAAGACTTTATTGTGTTCCGAAGCCTTCATACAGAAGATCTGCTACAAGAAGGTGTGCTTGAGGTACCTCACACCAGTGTACATTCAGGCTACCAAGAATCGTGGAGTAGGGTCCCCAGCTGGACATAAATAATGTGTTCTAAATCAGTGACAGCAAGTGCAAGAAATATCCACCTTACCCACTTTAGCTGCTATATTTCCTTCCATATACTGTTTCTAATGGCCAGAGGACAACCTCAAATCTAACCTGTTGTCTCTCTTGTTCATTACAGGAGTAGCAGAAACTGTCATTTACTAGTAATAGCTCTCTCAGATTTTCCCATTATAAAATCTGGTCTGATTTTTTTTATACTTTTGCCAGTTTTTAACTGTTTGGATCAATACATACTCAGGTGTTTGCAAAGAATGTGACAGAAATTAATTTAAATCAGCAGCTTTAATTCTGGCATTTCCCAAGTCATGAAAGTTCTATTTCACAGCTTTAATAAAAGCTTTGGTTTTGTACATACTTATATGTTAAATATTTGGTATAAAATAAATCACGGGCAGGTTACCACCTATCAAAACTCCATGGCCCCTGCAAAAGTAAACATATGTAAGTATGGTATAGGGTGGACTAAAATGTACCAATTACTCTTGGAACATCAAAGAGCCTGAAGGGAAGAGAGATGGTGGTTAAAGAAAATATTTTTAAAAGCTAATATGAGTGAAAAATGAGGAAAAGGTCCTGGATTCACTAGAGTGAATGGTAAAGCACCCACAGCTATTAATGGTGTCAGGATTTCATGCAGAAAATCAAAGCAGAGAAAAAAAACCCCAAACCCTAGAAAATCTGGAACTGGCTGGGAGCAAGACTGGATTCATTATCTTTGAAAGTCTTCAAATCACAAAACAAAATTTTTCTAAACAAAAAATATTTGTCTTAGTACAAACTGTATGTATAGAGGTATCACCAGTCAGTCTTGAAGCTGCCAAAGAGAACAAATAAGAAGACAGCTAGATAATCTTTGTGCACACAGCTTATACCAGTGTAATTTCAAAAAAGACAGACTGCAGAGGTACAAAAAAGATAGGAATGCATCTTGGTGCCTTTTGCCTTCAGGGTGGAAATGGGGAGAAAACTTCAGTTGTCATAATTGCTAAGATGAGCTTTTTCTTTTTGTTCTTTTATGACAATTTCTTATTTTCCAGATCAACAATGGAAGAAACGGTACAAGAGTGATACCATGGAGTACTTAGAGGTTTCCAGTTCTTTATCTTCATTCACCCAAGAACAACTGAGGTTTTCCATGTAGAGGATAAGTTTTTAGACATACCCAAAGGAAAGGGCATAGCTGTGAATGGTTTCTGCAAAGATAGGCAGCATTGCAGCGGCTGTCAATTTAGATCTGTGCGTTTCCATATGCAAGCTTAGAATTTTAAGAAAAGGGGAGTTATTCTTGGAAAAATTACTAAATTAAGACTATTTAAGCAACTAAATACTGTAGACTTGATCCTCATTTACCTCATGTGAAGGAGCTCTACTACAGAAGTAAATCAGATGCTCTGTGTTATCCTAGTTATTAGAAAAGCTCTGGAAACAAACATCACATAGCAGCTTCTCTTTGTGCCTTTCTATAAATAAGGATTTTGTTTTCTCTTTGAGAAAGGAACCACACTCTTGCTGTATAAGACAAGCAAATTAGCTTCCATAGTTCCTAGGGCAGAAAGCTGCATAGTAACACACCAGGCTTTTCTCAGTAATGCTCCATGGTCTGGTGGTCTCTCAAATACCCTTTGTAAACAGTTTACATTGATCTTTACTCCAAGCTGTGAGACACTTTGGGATCTTTTTTCAGTATGGCTATTTGCCCACCATCAAGACCTTATTTTGGCAATCCTAAAAATAGGCTAGGATCAATTACAAAGACTTTTCCTCAACAATGTAGTTCTAAAATAAATTTGAAGCCTAAGATTTTTGGCAAAAAATCACATTAACAGTCAAACTGGAAATGTTTCAAACACTGATTGATCGAGACCCAGCTGAGTTTATTCTACTCAAGATAGATTTTCATTAGATAGTCCAAGAAGAGTGTTTGTTTTGGCCTCTGTTTCTAGAAATAATATTAACCTGGCAAAAAATGTTGTTTCCATAAAGAAAAAGGCTGTTGAGCAGGCGAAATATCTGTTTCTTTCTTCTCATGTACTACATTACTTTCACTTACATCCTGTGTTTGTATTTTCAGGAGCCGCATTAGAGTTTTGGGGCTGTGGTTAAATCACCAGTCTAGATCTCTGCTTACCTGGCCAGAGTTTGTGAGAAGGTCACAGTCCAATGCAGGTATGTTCAGAACACATCTGAGACTTAACGAAGTGTTCTCTCTCCATTGCTCACCCATAATGATTTGATTCCCAGACAGTTAAGGTGCAGACTTCCAGGCATTCAGGCACAGTCTCATAGCTAATGGGAACCAAATATTTTTTACATTCTGAGGTGACATTTAGCTCTTTCGACATTTTTAGGTGGTTTTAAATACCACTAGTAATACGGTTACAAACATCCAGTGGCAGACTTGAAAAACCAACTCAGGTCTTCCACACCCGTGTTTAGGTCCTTCACTTTCATCTCCCTTGCTTTATTATCAGTTTTAGATGCTTTAAGGGAAAGAACAAGCTTCCTTACCCTCTAGAAATGTGAGACCCACTGTTACTAGAGGAAAAGAAGCTCAAAAGAGAGATTTAAACCTATGGAAATTTTCATTTTTAGTTGCAGAGAATTATACTTTTCATTTCATATGATCCTTGTAGAAAAAAAAAGTAGTATATAGTGTTGTCAAGCAAGACTATCTTCACTTCATGAGACAAGAACATATTTGCAAAGTTATAAATGTTGAAGACTCTTCTGGAGCATGTTCACATAAATGGAATGCTCCTTTTGTATGCATGCATCATAAGGCATGGAATTCTTTCTGCATGGAAAAGGAAAAAAACTGAATACAGAAGAAAATTATGATTAAAGATGCTGCATTGATCTCTGAAAATCTTGCTACTTTTACAGCAATTTAACACCAAGACAAAGTTTGCTTTACACAGTCTTCAAAAGAAACAAATCAAGCACATACCATGTATGTGACAATACTGATTGCTTAAAAATAACAGTGCATGCCAGTTGCTGAATTTACTTGGAATGCACATTTATATGTTCCAGGTTCACTTACAATGTATGTTTTTCAACTTTTCTCTTTATCCAGCTGTCAACTCAAGCTCAAGTTGAGCCAATGAAGATTTAAGAAAATACTTGCTTCCACATGCTTTCCTTCTCTGCTGTAAACTGGGCATCATCTTTGACTCAGATATATACCCAGATCTTCCCAGGTCAGCTGTGTCTAAAGATTGCTGATTGTTTTCCTGAAGCACCTCTAAA
The DNA here is from genome assembly GCA_013397975.1 of Machaerirhynchus nigripectus. NCBI lineage: Eukaryota > Metazoa > Chordata > Aves > Passeriformes > Dicruridae > Machaerirhynchus > Machaerirhynchus nigripectus. The sequence continues at coordinate 324,631 of VZRQ01002675.1, read as the reverse complement.
ATAGGTGCTCTCTTTCCATACTTCAAAGCTTGAAGCAAGGCTTTAATTTCATATCCTTACCCATAGTTTCCTGATGTGGTCTTTCCCTTCTCATTTATTCTTTCTTGCTCTTAAGATTATTTTCTAGGCCCAATACTTTCATTGTATCATTTTGTCTCTTCATTCCTTAGCTGGCTTCCCACTTTTATCAGACATAAACTACTGATCTTCTTTTTCAAGTTCCTCCCATGGACTCTCTACATTCCACACCACCTCTCTTTCATTATAGACTCAAAACCTCTCATCTCTTCTTTGCCCATTTATTAAAATTTAGGACAGCCTTCACATATTATTCTCCACATCTGAAAAGTCTCTGCAAAAGGTTTTTTAAATCCAGGGAAAATGTAGTACACATACTTGCTACTCTACTACAGCTACCTGTACTTAGAAAAGTTTCTGTCAGCTGGGGATAATCTAAATGCTGCCACAAAGGATTTTCATTGAAAATGAGCAAAAATACTATTGAAGAGTGAAATGTGAAGAATACACAATTTGAATTATGTTCAGACCTAATATGAGAGACGAAGACTAGTGGCAAAAAGGAAGCAGAAACAGAAACCACAACATGAATAAGAAGCACAGTGCATAAACACCAGTCATGGGTGACTGAACATGAGTATGGGGCAAGCACTTCCTCAACTGCTCTGCTGAAGTACAGCCATAAACTACCCCTTTGCCCAGGAAGTTCTGGACAAAACTTTTAAGATCTTGAAGTTATTTTTCAAGTCTTTTTGAGGAAGTAATCTCCTTACTTTCAGAGAAACATTATCAGCCAAATATCTTTCATGCTTATTGTATTTTTAGAGCAGAAAGAACAGTTTTTTCAAAACCAAGCTATATTATTTGAAATACTTTCTTCAGAAATTTTACTGCAAAGTCACATCCTGCCTTAATGTGTCCTGCAACAAACTCTTCCAGTTGCCACCACGGACATAGCTAGTACCTAGGAACCCTCATCCTCAGGAACATGAAAGACTAGTAAAGCGTGCGGTTCTGGGTGGAATACCTAAGCTGTTGAATAATTTTATCTTCTGTTCCTGGGTCAAAACTTGTTTTTCCTTATTCTCATAGAAAGCTCTGCTGTGGTCAGCAGATGGCTGTATCACTCTGCAAGAGTACTATTTTTTGCTGACAAATGGGCACGCAAGCTATCATATGAGGGAAATATGACGGTGTTTAATATATTAGTTATAACCATAGTCTAAAAATAATACAACTGTATATTGCAAAGGTGCAGTGTAGAAACATGAATTATTCAATGAAAGAGGAAGTGACAATTCACTTCCTTCTCCTAAAATTAAAAAAAAAAAAAGCTACCAAAGGAAGCACAATGCTATTGTCAAGTTCCTCTTTTAAACATTATTGATTCTATTAAATTCAAATGGAGCTCATATTCAACTTGTATTCTATGGAAAAACAATATTGCTAACTTCATCTGGAAAACACAGATTGCTAGTTCTATCTCAGTAAACCTTTCATTGTCTTATGCTCTTGTGAATCAAGTGAGATGCTTCTTGAGTGAAAGTGATGCAGTTGGCCACAGCTGGGTTATTGTAATTTCTTTGCACAGTGGAAGGAGAGTCTCACCTTGACTCTTGCTTGACTTGGAGACATTTGGTTGCAGACCAGCACCAACTATAGGCCATGGAAAGCTGAAGAAGAAGAGAAGATAGAAAGCTCGAGGTCTACAAATTCTTAACAGTAATATTCAGAGCTCAGCTGTACGTTACCTGAACAGGGTAAATACTACCCTTTAGATAATCTATAATTTTATGGAGGCAAATTTTTATGAACAATATGGAAATAAACAAGTTCCCTGGCTATCTTATTTATCAGCAGCCATGTAAAGCACTGAACATGAGCTGAGACCAGTGCTGCAGTGTGTTAAGCTCTAGCACGTAGCTTTTCTCTCGGGATTCATCACACAAGATTGTGGTAGGGTGGAAACTAAAGAGTACTTCTTTGGTTAAAGATTGTTCTGTATCTCACACAAACCTAACATAATGTTCTGAGTTGGCCAAGGTCAAAGCTGTCATGGTATGACAAAACAGCCCCAAATTTTTTGCATTACATGTACTTTTTCTGTAGACTCAAGTTGCACTCCTATGCCACTTATTGGTGTGGCTCACTGGGACCTGTCAGAAAGGAGTGACTGTGTAGCCAAGTTCCTCGAGTTCCAAGAGTGACCAAGTAGCCAAGCTGTGAATTTCACATGCATGAGCTAATTTCATATGTACCTCCCTTTAAGGTGGGGCTAGAAGATAAAACTCTTACAAATAGTCTCCCACAGTTGCTTCCATATTTTGTACAACATCTTAAAGCAAGTTCTGCTTTCTACTTCTCGCTCTTCTGAGTACGAAGGGCCATACACCTAAAATGTATTTTGCAGGAGCTATCAGGAACTTCTCTGGTAAAACAAAGTTCTGATGACTATTTCTGAAGGTTTCCACCAGTTCCTTGCAGACAGCATTTACACTGATGGGAAACAAGGGATTATGCAAAAACTCTACTTTGCACTTCTTCGCATCAGAGAAAACAATACAGGTAGTTTATAGTGCTGCTTTCCTCACTCTGTATGCATATTTTACATCTGGACAAATGCTACACACTACATATATGTCTGCTCTAAGTGACAGACACACAGCAGAAAACTTTGCAGCCTAATACTGACATGCAGCTACAGAAAATCAAATGCATGTGCAAAAAGATGTAACCGGGCATCTGTACTTGAAAACTACCTGCTGACAGGGAAAGAAGAATAAATACATACTCATATTTTGGAGATACTTTCTGACGAGCAAAAAAATGCTGACGATTATCTCCTTAAAGCTTTGCATAGTTAATGAAATAATGGATGGCTGGGAAGGGGTGGGGGGGGAGGGTGGAACAAGTTTATTTTGAACCCTGAACAACAGAAAAAAAATCTCAAAATAAAGTTATGAAGTTGTTCGCAACTACTATTGTGTTGTCAAAATAAAAATATTAAGTGTTCCAATGGCTTTTGCTGAACTTCCAGGCAATGGGGGAACTTTTAACAGTCATGTGAATGGAATGAAACAGTCCACATGTAGCAAGTAAAGGAGAAGACCTAAACTTTATTTTCAAAAGGTGAAAGTTTAAACTGACCAGAGGACCAATTTCCGTGCTTGCTCTCACGTGAGCTAACACAGGTTGACCTTTGGATGGAAGAAACTTCAGATGTACATTCTACCTGTATAAACCATGCTTACAACATTTTAACAATCAGGAAAGAAAAGTGCCTGGGGAAATAAATCCCAGAGGAAAGAAGTAAGTAAGTAAAGGGTTGAACAGCTTGAAATTAGTAAAATATGTAATTAATTTCTTTCTATTAATAAAGTCAGATGATTCTCTCTTCTTTTGTCTTCAAAACCCTCTTATATTCACTGCAGAAAAGAAGCTTCTAAACCTTATTCATATCATGCTTAGTTTGTCATACCTGTGAAATATAACACATGCAATAATAAAATCAAATGCTCACTTTAAAATGATACTTCTCATTAAGCTAACTTCTGCACACATTGCTCTGAGCAATATCAAAAAGCCTATTTTGTAAAGCTAAAGAAATTACGTTAATAATAAATGCTGACATTTTCAAACAAAGACCCTCAGGGTACAATTTTCTAGTTAATAACAAGTATCATTCTGAACAATTTAGATGAGATTTTAATATCCCATGTCACGACATACACAGGTTTCCTTTTAAGGGTGCAGCCAATTTAATTTATCATAAGATTAATCAAGCTAATAAACAAGATGTGTTAGTCAGGCTTTTCCTACCTCAGCTGCAATTTATGTTAGATGCTCAGCTCTCACAGTGAAGAAGGGACTGATTTGAAGAGATCTTTACAAAGAACAGAAAGGGATATATATATATCTGCCATGTACAAACAGTTAGAAGAAAAATAGATGTACACAATTATATTTATATATGAGAGCTGGAAAACTTAGACTCTAATTTTAAAACTCCTTGAGCCCAGCTAAAAAGTTTCCCTCAGGCATCTCTGACTTAGTAATCAAGACCTCAGAGAAATTTTAACAGTGTAAATCCTGGATATCAAAATTGTTGCCTGAACATATTCTACATGCAGAAAAGGAAGCCATTGATTAATTCAAGGCCCTACCATACACAGAGGAAAAAAAATGGAAATCCGTCTTAGAACTATGATGGTGGATAGAATTCTAGTAACTAAGTTTTGATCATAGACTTCAGAAGTATTTCTAATTTCCTGCAGTTAAAAGTGTGAATTTGCTAGCTCCACTGCTAGCATTTTCAGATTACAACATCTTCTTCAGCTTTTCATCCAGGTTGAGATATTGGTTTGTTTTGCTTTTGGCTTTCCACAGCAAGAACCAATGCTTTCCTCTTAATAGTTGTGGAGAAATAATTCTCTTCCCAGTTCTGAGTTGCTGAAAGATGCCTTCAAAAGGATGGAAGAAAAGATGGGCAGAAGGATCACAGTGCTCTTTAGCACACTGAGTTTCAGCTTCTTAATTTGCTATAATTTTAAAGAACTTCATATGATGTTGTTAACTAGCTTGTATACTCAATGAAGTTGTACTTCAATTTGATTTACTGTGATTGTTAAAAAGCTGATTTTGGTAATTTCTTCACTATTAACTCTCAAATGAGAGCTTTCCATCTTTCTCGTAGGAAGTTTTAGGGTTTTTAGGTCTTCTGCAGTATTGCACAATTACAAATGAATTTAAAAAACCACCACTCAAATAGAATTAATACTTAGTGGAAGAATGTAAAACCTATCATTGCTACTTTCTTATATGCATACTTTTTACTTTTGGCCTTATCATATGAGAAGATGCCAAACATTTTTCCGGAATGCCCTGACATTACAGTCTGATGTGGTGATATGATTCACTCCTCACTGATTGCAATCTCTTTAGGCTTTCTGGAAAAACAGTGTCTTGATGAAAGAACTTAGCTGGTGTACCACAGAGGATCATCTAGTCACTGTACCAAAGATTTTCAGTATTTGCATGGTACTACTTGAAAAGAGGATACTCCAGCCTTTAGATATCACTTGCCTTAAACTCATATTTTTAATCCTATGTTGTAGCTTGTATCTGTGCCTTTGTCCTCTATGATCAAAACATTCATTCTTCCACCTGAAAGTTATTTTGTTTGAATAACCACAAAACAAACAAGCCTTTCAATAGCATTCTATGTGTTTTGCTATGACAAAAGTTCTAATTAATATACTGATTTATTTCCCTTTTTTTTACTTTTGGCCAGGGGCACAATGGCTTGGTAATGTTTTACGTATCTGCACCCTCTCCATTCATAACACTGAGGGCTATGGGCTGATCCTGCATTACTCTGGGCAGGTAAAATCTGGACATAGTGTCTACAAAATCAGGTCATTATTATCAGTGCATAAAGTGATCTCAATAAAATTTAAGGGAACACATTTATAGTAAAACATTACTTTTTTCCAGTGAATTGCTTGTTTCCTGACACTAGAAATATATGTATTTGCTCCCTTTCAAAAACAGATGTTCTGCTTTAATTCTAAATTATCTGCTGCTTTATAGAAACTTACATTACTAGGACATTTAATCCAAAAGGATGGGGGAGGTTAAGAAAGCTCTCCCCCTTCTTCCTCAGGGAAGGGTGTATAATGACAGCATATCTACCCAGTGATCTACTCACCCATGATAAGAAAAAGAACTATTTCTAAATGCATGTGTTAGATCTTGAGTCATGCAACTGCTGAGAAACACCCAGTGGTAACCTGGGTGGAGTGCATGTCTCCTCTTCCCATTAGAAAATTAAAAGCTTCTGGAGAAAAGCAGGCAGGATGTAGGGCTGGAATTCAAGGGAATGATTCTGCTGCACATTCATTTAATCTGACAGAAAACAAATTAGGACGTTTTACTTATTTCCACCTTCTCTTCCCACAAACTTTGTTTCTCTCTAACATTAGGACACACTGTTAAACAAGTCTGTATCTGCTGTAGCATTTCCCTCACCACATTTCTTCCTTATGAATACATGATGGCCTCCACCCATCCCACTGGAGCACAACCCTCATGCTCCTGAACGCAGAACAAACACTTCACAGATAGCACTCAAGATTTTCTGGGATTTCTGTTATTTTCTCTTTGCTTTCTAGAGGTGTGCTGTTCTTATCTCCACTGTTCCTCTAATAGGCAATGCCTGTTATAGCCAGGTGAGCTTTGGAGAGCTGAAAAATACTGCCATTCAGCTCTCTCAGCCTTTTTCAGGATACTTGGAGAGGACAGGAAAAAATCTAGAGAAAGAGCAAACAGAGGCTCTTTTGTACAAGCAGAATAGATGTTTTCTACATTATCCTAACAAATACCTTGGTTATGTATTTAACAACAGCAAAATAAGTGTGAAACCACTAGTGTATTAAGGGTGTGACCATGTTACTGGTAGGTCACATATAGAAATGAAAATATATTTTCTGACAACAAAATGAACCATCAAATATTACTCCTTTAATACATGCAGAGTGTTCAGTGCTAAGTGCTGATTTTAAATTGACTTTGGGATAGTTAAAAAAAAAATAATTGCCGATGAATCTTTTGAAATTACGTTGCTCCTTGGCACCATAATGATACCAAAAGTCAAAAGGAGCAATTGCAAATAAAGTCAGCAAAGAAAATATGCAGTATCCATGGAATCTCAGACTCCCAAGCTACTCAACTAATAACTACGTGCGTGATTTTAGAAATGCTGTTTGCCAAATTTAGATATATTTTCACGTGCCTGGCCAAAGATTAAGCTCTGACCTCACCAAAGACTCTGGTAAATTTTACCCAGCTTATCAGTGAAATAATTTGGGTTTTTTTACATAACATGAGCAGAACAATGCGCTATTCCCTAAATGCATTCTTAAATATGGCTGAGCTGTCTCAGCTGGAATTTTTCAAAGCAATTACCTCTTAAAGCACTGAAACATATTTGCTGTGCAAAACATGGTGGTAATTTAAAATGCTACCATCCTTCTGCTATAATTATTTTATCTCCAGCAGTGTTGGAGGAACAAAACGTGGGATTTCTTGACTGCTTTTGAGCAAAATCTGGAATTTCAATACAAATTGCCTATAAACAAGACTAAGCGGAACTACCTGGTGACTTCTCTAAAATGAGGTAACAGAAGGAGGTGATGGTGACATCTTCACCTTTTTTCACTACACTTTACTGTCAGTGCTTTAGATACATTTTAAAAAAATCTGCTAAAAGCACTGCTTTGGCGAAGTTATAGACACTGAAAATAGGATTTTAAATCAAGAGAGAGGTCTATTTGCACATGGCCTACAGTACTTAAAATCTCCCTTTAACTTGGTGACATCAACCTTTCCAAGGCTGCACTGAATTTTCTGACACTTGCTTTTTTAACTTGAGGTGGAAACTTCTCGATTTTTTTTCCTCCCCACCTTTTTATGAAATTTAACGTGTTATAATTTCTACTCCGTGAATAACATCTAAGTACGCTTCAAAGCAGCCTTTTCCAAAAGTACGAAATGCCATAAAAATGCCATGAAAGCAGTTCGCATGTTACGGAAGATGCAGAGTCACTAAAGAGAGCGGGGAACGAAACACAGTTCTATGTGAAAACCAGAGAGCGCCTGACTGCGCTGTCCAGCCGAGAGCGGCCGGCCCGGCTGGGGCGGCCCGGGAGAGGCCGCGGGAGGGGAGCGCTGGGGCTGGCCTGGGTTGCCCGGGCCGGCCGGGGTTTGCCCCGGGGCATGCGGGCAGAGCGGCGGCCACCGCCCCTGTNCGGCCCCATTTCCCTCAGGCAGCGCGGGCCCCGCCGAGCCGGGCCAGGTCCCGCACAACTGCCCCGCCGCCCCGCGCCTCCTCGCAGCCTCCGGAGCCGCCGCCCGCCCGCCAAGGTAAAGCGGGCAGGGAGGGATTAGCCGGACCCCCGAGGGCTCCCGGCGCCAGCCCGGGAACCGGACGGGGCGGGAGGGCTGCGGCGGGGGGGGGGGGGGCAGGGGGCCGCGCGGCG
>VZRQ01002675.1:302836-316537 GCA_013397975.1 Machaerirhynchus nigripectus | reverse complement strand
GGGCTGGGGTGGGAGGTGCAGCAAACCCCGCTCTGGGCAGCGGGGCGGGAGCCCGCAGAGGGGACACTGCCCCCACACCGGCCTCCCCCTCGGGACAGGGACCTTCCGCGGCACCCGTGGCCTCGGGAGGCTGAAGCGGGACCGTGGGGTTTCGCGCTGTGGTGCTGGATCCCGGTGATGGTTGTTCTCGGTGGGGTTAAGCTGGGTCATACCTTCCCTGTGCCCAGTGCCTGGGGGAAGCGAGTAGGAGGTGGATCATTTGCAAGGCAGGGTTGCCAAAGCTTCCTTGCAGCCTCATGAAGCCGGTGGGGATCCCGAGGGACGCGCGCTGCCCTCTTTCAGGGTCAGCGTTAGAAAAGTGAAGGCAGGCGGGAGAAAACTGCAGACCAAGCAGGCAGAGAATACACCATGTAAATGCTCTAATCTATTAGTCTTAAACTAAGCATGTAGGAAGGTGGTGCGGTTATGGCCAAACAGCCAGTACCGGCTTCCGAGGAACAGAGTTTGCATCTCTCTGCTGGGGGTGTCTTTGGCCACATGGTTTAGGGAAAAACTTTTTAAGTATGCCTGACTCAGAGAACGCCCATCCCGCATGATACTCTCGGCTGAATACCACGAAGTAACTGAAATACAGTCTCCGCAAGTTTGGGGTGGTTTTTCAATCCCTCGAGCACCAAAAAGGGAAGTTAATAAATCCATTCATTGTCACACTGGGAAGAGGTATCCGGTAGTGTGTTTTAGGGAGCATATGATCCAGCCTGTCTTAACTGTCATTAAAAATTTGATGCAGGAACATAGCCTACAAACAAAATAAGCAAGTTTCCACCAAACTAGCAGCTTAATTTTTTGAAGTCACTTCCTGCCCGAGATTACTCTGATTCTGTGGTTAATTTGGCTCCAGTTTGTCTCTCCCTCTCAGAACTTTGGTGCGCAGAATGTTGGCAGTCATTTTTCCTCTTTGGTTCTAGTTCCTCTTTATGAATTACATGACATGCGTGTTTTGTCATCTCTTCCAAACCTGCATCCATCTTATTTCACGTATGAAATTTGTTGATTTTACAGTTAATCAATTACCCTGCTGCTGCACAACGGTGACGTAAATGTAGTCAGGGCTTGATGTAGTCCATCTGCATCATTGGAGACAAAGAGGTGAGCGCCAGTGCTCCAGAAAACTATACTACTGACCTGCTCCACCTGTGCAGTCTCCTAATCACTTTCCTTCACTAAATTTATAGTATTTTTTTTCTGGTAAGTTTGTAAAGGATATGAATTTAGGTTAAAACTTGATGTCTAAAACAGAATGTTTAAGCTTTTGCTGAACCTCTTAGGTTCTGTTTTCCCCTGTGAGCTTTCTAAGGAGACTATTCCATTTAATTGTTCTTAATGCTTTGTGCAAGCATTGCTTAAAAAGGGAGATAATTAGGTTTGAAATATGGCATACAAATGTCTTTGGGAGGTTGAATCAATGGAGCATTACAGATAACTGAGTGGTCCTTGTTTTATTCTCAGAAAATTCTGAACCATCTGGGAACACACATAACTGGAAAAATGTACTGTCTCTGAAAGGAGACATTTAACCATTCCCTCTGTCTTCTTTTTTTTAAAATATCTCGTGTGGGTATTACAGACTGTTCTGGTGTTTGGAGGCAAAAATGTGTGATGGTTCAATGTAATTATTGAGTAAATTGTGTTTTAATTGTTCATGCTGGATTTTGTGGTTATCAGTGTGCAGTATCTTCAAGTAGGGTATGATGCTTTTGAAGTGCTAGTTTATTTTGTTATCAAGTGTATTTATTGCAGCAAAGTTTGTTTTTTTGCAGATCAAAAGTCATTATACTTAGGCAGTGTGTAGTAGATCACACATTATAACTCATGCACCTGTAAATAGGGTGTAACCTTGATCTTTTGTGTAATTTATAAAGAGACTAACACATTTGGTAGGGTAACAATTTGCACAAAAGAGGCAACAGATGAGCTTGTTGTAACAATTTAACTCAGTACCGAGCCCCAAGATTTCTTACAGGTAAAAAAATTTACCCAACCCACTAAGATTTTGCTTTTGCTGTGTTTCACCTTTCCTGTTAGAAGAAATGTCTGAAAGCAATAGGAGGAAGAAGAGGCAGAAAGCTTTCCTTTTCTTGGTCTGCCCTAAGTGGTGAAGGGAGACCTAGGACTTGGGCAACTTGTGGTTGGAGGGATCAGCTCTTGCATCTCTTTGGCCCCATAAAATGAGAAAGCCACCAGTCTGGAGTACTGTGGCAGATGAGAGAAGGGGTTGCCTTGTTCAAGGGAGGACCTGTCTTTCTTGCAGATTCATGGACACCTGACCATTGATAAGACAATCTGGGAACATGGATTTTCTCAAAAGCATGCTTCTGTTTCAGAGGTTGCTTTACAAGAATGTAGCTGAATTTTGTTTTCCTGTATATTGTTAAGATACCAAGGCCCTTACCCTTTCCTGCTCTCTTTGCAAACTATGTGTTTTTCTTACTCACAGACCACTTTTTCCATCTTTGGTTGCAATATATCTTGATTGTGTTGTTGTAAGTTGGTCTGACCTGTTGTGATGATGACTTCACATGGTCAGGTGTTGATCTGGGGTGAAAATGAAAATAAGACCTCTTATTTGCCTGCAGCAATATGGAAGCTTTAGCTTATTTCCTTTGGAAGGTCTCTAGTGACAATTGTAACTTGCATCCATGCAGACCTACCAAAATCCTTCTTGGGCTTTAGAGACAGACTCTCCTCATCCAGCTGTAGACATGAGCATTTGAGTCACCCGAGGTTCTGAGTCACCTTTACAGTCTCTTATGCAGAGAGATGGATACTGCTAAAACTTGGTTTGGTGGCCCAGTGTTAGACAGCAGCCATGAATCATGCTCTCTAAAATCGCCTTCCTTTCCCTTCATTGTCTAAAAAGAGCTTGGGATAACCAGGTCAGATGCAGATGTCATAGAAACGCTACCATATGTCTTTCCATGATTAGGAGTGATCCATGGCTCTTGGAAAAGCAGGCATTTGGGGCATTTCCTTATTGTCCAGTCTATTGATCCATGGCTACCCTAGATACTAACTGCAGAGCTGCCAGTGTAGATGTATGTTGTACTGTGAAAGAAAGAAACTGGGTGCTATGTTCTTCTCAAGTTTCTGTAGGAGACTTTTGAGCATCTACAGCAGCATATGTGAGGTCATGTTCCTCGCCACCCCTCAGTTTTAATTTATGGTATTGCTTTTGGGTTTTGAATGAAAAAGAAACACAGATGACCTTGATCTGACTTAAAATTTTACTGTGGGAATTCACAAACTAGTTTGGTAATGATAGTTGAAAAAGCTTAGGCCTGTCATTAGTTTCAAAGACTTTCTTCCAGTAAAGTGACCTTTTAGATTCATGGCTGGCTAATTGCTCTCATATTTTTTTGCTGCCAGGAGCTATGCCAGCCTGCACACAGCACTGTTTCTTCTTGTTGAGCATTGATTCAGCATGCTATGAATTTATGCCCAAATAAAAAAGGGCTACAGTCATTAGAAGCATTAGGCATATTTTGGGGAGTAGGTGCATTATGAATCCTAGAAGGAGAACAATGTTCAGTGTATATACGAAACAAATTTTTCTCTGCTGCTCCATTTAGAAATGCAAACAAAAACACATCTGATAGAAGTTTTCCACTGGATACATCTCAGTGCAATTCCATTTTTATTTTCACTTTGTATTTGCTTGTAATCTAAAGCAACGGATGTAAAAGTGTGGCGTGTGACATCAATATTAAAGCATAAAACTCAGTATCTGCTATCAGTGATGAGCAGACCCTGCATGGTTAATGTCACTACCAACGGAAAGTCCTCAGTTCTCCTCAGACAATCCAACTGATAAAATAAACATTTTGGTGAAAATCTTGTCATTGTACCTACACCTCTCAGGTAGAGTGGGGATGGAAGGAGAGCAAATCTGCCTTTAGCAGCATTGCTAGTCCATCAAGCATAGAGAGAATCACAAGGAGCCAAAATCAATCATACAGGCACTCACTGCATGCTTTTGCTGATAAAAATTGCAAATTAATTTTGCAATCCCCAGTTTTAGGCAAAATGATGTGTCTGCCTCAAAGGCAACTCACCAGGAAAGGTAGGAAGCTCAGCAGAATGGTCAGTTAACCTGTTGGCGTCAAGTCCGTGTTGACAGCAATGAAAACGTGTTCCTTAGTTGATCCATTTTGATACTGTCTCTGCATCTTCAGGTAACCCAGGCTGCAGACACATGATTACTTTACTCTGCCTCAGAGCAAGATTTTGATGTACTTTTAAAGATTTTTCTATTATTTTCTAACAGTACTGGAAGACCCCATTCTCTCACTTGCTATGGGGATTTCACTGAAGAACAGAAATAAGAGGATTGTCAGCCCAAAAAATATTTTTGAAAGGTTATGTGGCTTTTCTGTCTGATTGCAAATTAAAAAAAAAAAAAATAACAGTCAAATATACTTTACTGTTCTCTGTGCTTTTTGATGAAATAGTGTATTTGAAATATCTGCTGTACATGTGCCTTGGAGGATATAAACTTCTGAGATATTCTTGAGCTAGCAAGAACACGTGCCAAAAACACGAACACAGATAACATTCCCAAATCCTTGTGGTTACATCTTAGTTTTGTACTTTGGTGACCATATCCTCATGACTGAGGGAAAGGTGACAGACCTAATGTTTGAGAGAGCAAATACGAATGAGCCAGTGGTTTGGGATGCTAGTTCTAGGAAGGGATTCAACATGAACTTAACTGCAGTTCTGTCCCATAAGGGGCCATGTTCTTACATGAAATTCAGCAAATTTCATATCTGTCACTAGACTGACCTTTTTTCTCTACTCTGTGTCATGATGGAGTTGCTGTGACCAGATCAGCATCATTCCATTCCTCCTCCACTTCTAAGGGAAAAAAGAGAGGGAGGCAGTGACATTTCCTTCTCCTGGAAAACCTTAGAGAAATGGAAGAATGGAAATGTCACAAGGTTCTTCTCCTTTTGGTGCATTTTCTTCTCATAACTCTTTCTTTATGCAGTTTAGGGCTCTGTGGGTTGTGACAAGCAACCACCGCCACACCAATATAACATCCTGTCTGTGGTGACTCCAGGCTTCCACTTTCCTTACAGATCATCTGAAACCCTCTGCTTAAAGCTGCTTGTAATAACTGCATTGTATAGACTGAAAGAAGCAGATTTGCTAGGTGAAAAGTGGGCCTTGGAATTGCACCTGACACTTCAGTCAATGGTAAAACTGAGAAAGATTTATAAAAAAATCTTCATTTAATTTTTCTACTACTCACTGTGTTACTGAGCATGGTACTTTGTTGAAATACCTATAAATTCATATTAAAGCATTACTTGCTTTATTTGATTTTAATATATGAACTGTGTCTGAAACAAACAGATTCAATAAAATATTTACAGATTCATCCTTTTGCTTCACTCTGCTAGAGCATTTTATGTTAGTGTGTTTTCCTTTTTCAGCGTTCCTTTCCCATACCACATGTGCCATCCCTTAAGCATTTCTGGCAGTAATAAGAACATGTGATTATAAGAAAGAAGATGGTGATTTAGAGCTTTTGCCAGTGATAGGTCATACATAGGAATAAGTTATTTGTATGGGGAGACAGTTGTGTCATGGACCCTTGTAGCATATCTTGTGCTTACCTGGTGGCTCATTGTGGGAGGAAGTGAGTGTTGGAAAAGATGAGCCATTGACTACCCAACGTAGCAGTTCCTGCACTCAAATTTGGTACTGTAACTTTTCTTTCCTTTTTTCCTCTTCCTACGTTTGTGCTATTATTTTCACTATTCCACGCTTAACATCCCTTGATTCTATGGGGAATTGAGGAGGGGAAGGATTTTCCCTCATTTTACACCCCTGTATGCCTTCCTCTCTCATCTGTGGACTTCCCTGTCTACTGTATTCTGCTTGTTAGACAATCTATTAATGTGGGATCAGCCTACTTCATGGATTGTGAAGCTAAACATCAAAACTGCATTATTGTATTTTGCTGGCAATTGTTTAAAGTACAAGACAGTCTCTTCTTGTCATCTAAGTTTTGTACAGCAGTGTTGGGTAACAGGGAAAAAACAGGAAGGAAAACATTGCACCAGCATCAACAAGCCATAGATTATGGGAAGGAATGTGGAAACTATAAATTTCTGTTACTCAGGGCTACACTACCCTTTTGCTATTCTGCTCTGCCATCGTGGCAGGGACTGGGAGGAACCTAGAACTGAGGTTCATGTTTTCTGGTAACTTGTATGTCTGCAGTTGTTTATACCTGAGTAAAGCTGAAGTAGACACATTATCAACACAAGATGGATGAGCCTGGATAAGGTGGTGGTTCCTGAGCTCAGGGAATACACTTCCACCCAGCTTTCTGCCTTTTCCAGGAGAAGATATGTTGGGGGAATGGAAATATTGTTCCTGTGTGCCATTAATCTGGCACAGAATAGGGAATTGTTTCTTCTACCAGTCTGTGTGAAGGCATAGGGCTGGAAATATGTCTCCTCCTACCATTTTATTCTGCACAGTTTGTGCTAGCTGTATGGCTCATGAGGAGAAAGTCCCCAGACTGGACCATTCTGCAGTAAATAGTCCTGTGGCAACATAAAAAGATGATGACCAAAACTGTGGCTGTATTTCTATCATGTTCTTAGACCCACAGACCAGACTGAAGCACATTGACTAATGTGAGGATACTGTATAAAAATGAACAGGAGTGGCACTGTTTTGATTTCCATAGAAAAAATCCCCTTGGGAGCTGACAGGAAGGTACAAAGTGAAGTTTTGGTATATAGGAACTGCTCCCAAGCTTTCTCCTCCCTGCATCTGTGCTTTATACTGTGTTGTTTTTTCTCTCTGCCTTGTATAAGGTGCTTTTAACTCACAGTTGCCCAGCTGCCTGAGTACATTTGGGATACATTTTCTGGAGCCCAGGATCCAGGCTGTGTCTGTGCCTGAGAGTTACTGTAGAGAGGATGTTAGTGAGTGAGGGGTGTCACACCCAGCCTGCATGCCATATCCCTCTACATGCCTTTACCATAGCCATCGGTTAAATGTCCTGTCTTGAAGAAGTGCCTTTTGCTAACTCCCTCCTCTGGCCTTGAGTAACTTCTTCCTGACATACTGTGAGTAAGCTTTTAGGTAGTCCCTTGTTCCTTTCAGCTTCACTTAAATGAGCCTCAGTAACCATACACTAATCTTGCCATCCTGCCTCACCCCAAGAACAGGACCCACGGCTGCTCCTCCCAGGCACCACTCTCGGCAAGGGTGTTAAAGAAAAAAAGTATGTGTTCGGGGCAGTGCATGGAGGGGAGGGGGAGGGGAAGGCTGGGGAGCCAGAGGTGGTGGATGCTGAGGCAGCACAAGTGTAAAATACAACTGTCATCATTAAGGTGGAATAGTATAGTTTGCAGGTCTATGAAATCTGGGTCTTTTGGACTAATAAAGACTTTTTCCAAAATCAATCCTCACTGCAGGTTTGCTCCTGTAAAACATGTGACTTAACTTTTTATTTCCAAAATGGCAAAAAATGGAACAAGCTTTCAAGAGGTTTAATTGTATAAACGGCATAGTTAAAATTTATGTGAAACACAAGTAGGATCTGTGAGTTTGGGGTACTCTTATCTAACAATGTTTGTGTTTATATCTGGGTGGGTGATTCTGGAATTAGTAGAATATGAGCTCTAGTACCCCATGTTAACATTAGAGTAGGATTCTCACTTGATTGTATTTATCTGCCATTTTAATTTTAATCCAAAGCCAGGTGTCACTCAGTTTTGAACTAATAAGGATACTTTGCAGTTGTACAGTCTTCCTGAAGCTACTAGTGTTTTAGTGTGTCACTTTTATTCCCTCATGAATGGAGTTATAGCATGTCACACCATCCCTGAGATAAATACGCAATGTAACTTCAGCTGCAGATAAGCCTACAGTAACTGGCACACCAAATTTCCCAGAAGAATAGGGAATATTAGTGAAAAACTGCTTTCAGAGTTATCAGTGTGTGCAAGCTTTTTATTGGAAAATACCATCCTTATCATAGGTAAGTACAGACTGGAAGCAGTCTAATTGCTTTTGATCTGTCCTTTTCAAAATATGAGCTAATGTTAAAGCAGAAGAGAGTTACAGGGCCATGTTACGTAGGTAAGAAAGAGGAAAGTCAACACGCTAATTGCCAAATCTGACTGTGATTTTGAAACCTTGGAGTCAGCTGCCATTTCTATTGTATTACTCCAAAACTTCAATTTCTATTTTTAGTATCTACTAGAATTAGTAACTAATTGGATTATGTTCCTCTGGGCTTGAATTCTGCAGAGACAAATGTTCTCTTGTACTTCACTTCATAAAAATGGGCCTAGATGTCTGTTAAGGACTTTTTACTAGACGGGATGAAATAGCTGGTTAAGGAACTTCCATCCTGTGTCACTTAGGTATATATATATATACACACATATATAATGTATTCACATACTACTATGTGAGTAGTATGAGTTTTTTCTTGACACCTAACTGTAAAATCACTGTAAGAAACCTAGTTAGATCTATTTTATTTCAGACCTGCAGTCAGTCTGGCCAGGTTATCCCCAGCAGTGGCTAGCATCATGTACTACAGAAGGAGGCAAGAAATCTTGTGCTGGAAGGTATGGCACAACCTGTCTATCATGAAAGCTTTACTCTGGTTCCAAACTGGTGGAGCCTTTATTTGAGGTTGTAAAACGTGAGGTTCATCATCCTTGCCTGAAGTTCTCTGCACTACTAACACTTACAGCTATAACTACATGTAGAGAAAACCAACTCCTCAGCTTGCTTATTCACCAGGTTGGATGATGAGTTTCACAGTTATACTGCACATTTCCCTGGACCAGTTATTCAGACTTTCGTTTACTATCTCATTGATTTTGTGTTAAAGTCAGGATGAAATGGTGCTTCAGTAACTTTCCCCTAGGTTTTGATGCATTTTTTAAATCACACTAGTGTCACATCTGTTTTCTGTGACAACTAGTTACCCTCTTTCCAGCTTTTCACTTCATGGTGGGACTCTGTCACTTTCATCATGCTTCCCTAGTTTTCTTCCTTTTTCTGTCTTTGCAATGGGATTATCTACTTTGTGTAGGCTGTAGTATACAAGGGTGAATCTCTGATTTGAGCAGTTTACTCACTGGGCTACTGATGTGTCTCTTTAAAATGTTAAAGCTTTCTTCATTCCACTCCAGAAAACATTTAAGCATTAAGCAATAGCAGGAAGTTGCAATGCTGTTAGTGGTCATCTGGATAGTCAAACAGTGTTCGTTTTGGTGGTCCTAGTTCTCTGACACTTACACACTGTAGTGCAGGCACTAAGACCGGAAGGTGTGCTTTTGATATTTCCGTGTGACTTGTCAAAATGTACTTAATATATTTTTAGCTCTGCTATTTAAGTATGTAGCAGTTTAAGAATAGCAGCAATAGTTTGAATGTAATGAATGTGTCTGTGACTGTCGCCAGATCACTAAGTGGGCTGGTTCCTAATACTGTTTGTAGCATGAATCCACTCTAAGTCTTTATCTTCTGACATCATGCTGTACCTCATTCCTTTTTTGTTGTAATCCTTTGGTTGGTTAAACTGTATCAACTCTACTGAGCTGCAGAGATGATAATCTTGGTGTTTCCTGTTCAGTGTTTCACAAGGGCTGTCAGCTTCTTTCCCGACTCTCAAGTGCAGAAGTCTTTTTACCATGTGACTTAGACCACTCTTCCTGTGAAAAGGGACTAGCTTTGAGTATATCTCAGAGCTATCAGATACTAAAACACTAACAGTTCAAACTCTGCTTGGTATAGTACCATATCTGGGGGTTTTTTTATGTACACTTTATGGTCACTTTGTCAGATTTCATTATATTTTTAAATAGGTTGGTTTTTTTTTTAAGTAGGGTGAATTTTGTACCACTGTTTTACTCTTCATTCGTTAGCTGCCTGCCAAGTGTTAAAGATTCTATCAAACATTTCAATTTCCTATCTAAATTGACAAGGTAAAAAATTTAATAGATCCAGTGGGTCTGGAGGGCTTCTGGTAAATGGTGCAGTGAATTAATGAGTCAATATTTATGTATTACATAAACCTGTGAGGGCTTCATATACATAAACTAAAAGAGACTTGGTGGTTAGAATAGCAAGTTGAAGAGAAAATGTCCCAATCCCTTAGATATACAGTATGAGAAAGGTAGGAGTATTAAATAAAATAAATTTTTTTAAAAGGGTTATATGAGAGCTTAGTGAAGATTTGAGAATGCAAAAATGGGGGAAATAAATGACAAAGAGTACTTTTAACTGTGCTACTTCAAAGGTGGTCCAGAAGGCATCACTTTGAAAATCAATCACTTTAAAAATACGTTAGGTTTCACATATATGCCTTCCCATGAAGCTCTTCTCAGCTTGTTTATTCGTGACAACCGCAATTTCCTCATTTTATTTCAATTTTGATTTTTTTCTGTGCTTAAAATCTTATGCATAATATGGGAAATTTACTGTGAAAGTCCTGTTCTCTTTGGTTTGCGGTTTTCTTTCTGTTCAGTTTATTGTAGTCGATAGTCATTTTAAGAGTTGCTAGTATTAGTACAAAATAGAGAAAACCCTGATAGAAAAGTTACAGTAGAGTAGGATTGAATGTGAAACTCCACTTTTTTCCAGGCACTTTGGTAAATCTTTTCCCTTGTTTTATTAATAATAGCTCATACACCTGCACATTTCACCTTGAATTTCTGGTTTGAATAAGTTCAAGGCTATTTATAAAATTCAGAAAAATTTGCTGATACAAAATGCCGCAACATCCAACAGGATAATTTCCAAATCTTCAATTTTTTTGTCTGTTTATTCCTGTTGTGGCAATCAAATAAAAGAAATGGAAACAAGTGTGGAGAGAAGTCGAAGAGAAGGAGAGTGGCTGGACACTCTTTTGCAATTCCACATTATGGGGACTCATTTTACTATCTTTAGTTTTTCTAGCTCTTGACAAAATCTTTGGTGAATATGTAGAGTTCTTATAACAATTTAAGAGACCATTTAGTGTGTTTTAACCTAAAAAAATTTCCAGTGTATTTGTTGATTATGATAATGATTTTTTCTTCTTAAACCAAGTCAATAAAAATTCAAGAGAAAATAAAATATGAGTATAGGCAGTGGCTTAGTGACAACATGACTATCTTTTTTCTGTTGTTGTTAATTACTGAAGAGGGTCCCTAGGTTTGATTTTTTTCCTTTTTAGACTGTTTTTGTACTTCTCTTTATAAGAAGCTGCAACTGGTTGCAACTCAAGTAATTTTTTTGCCATTTTTGTATTTCTATTCTGTAAAAATATAGTAAAGAAGGATTTCAGTTTGTCAAAAGAACTTGTACGAAGATGTTTTCTTAAAGTTGATCTAGCTAGTGCTTAGAAAAATCCACCAAAAACATACAAATAGCTAGAACTGATAAGATTTCCTTAGAAGATATTTTGACCTCCTACATGAGAAAACAGGAAAACATAAAATTATTCAGTATTATTTAAACACTGATGAGATACTTGTCAGTATGAACTGCAGCTTCATTTTTTGTCACCTTACAAATGTATCTTCACTCTGCCTGATCAAGTACGTGCTGTTTTATCTAGCCTTTCTATGAAAATTGATTCTCCAAGTGCCAGGTGTGTAGGAAGCTACACAGCTGTTGACTCAAATAAATGAATTAAGATTCAGTAATCATATGCCACCCAGCATACTGCTGAGTCTACAAAACCAGAATGTTGTGTACAAGGCTCTGTACGATAAGTGTGATACAGAGAGAGTGAGCCATCTGGTGTGGATTTATCAGCTGGAAGGAAAGCAGATAAGATGACTTTAATTCTCCATTTGCTCAGTCCTGTGTGACGTTTGTTCCGTGTTCCTTGGGCAGAGCTGTGCCATCTCCACTGCTGGACTACAGCTGCCCTCAGCTCTGTCAACCACATCCTATTAAAATGTCTTTAAGAGTATCCAGTTCCCAAATCTTTAAGTCTTTGATTTCTGGGATCTGAGAGAAATGTGAAAGTTCAAAATTCAGTTCTTGGTTGCCTGTGCCTTGTTTAGTTACATCATAATTCTCAAACAACAGATACCGACTTTAGGGTTCAGTGGCCTTTATAATTTATCCATGGAATAGTTACATGACTCAAGATGCTCCATTAAAGGAAAAGCATTAAGACTGAAGAACGGGATACTTTCTTGTTTTCTTTTCTTGCCAGTCTTTGTAGTCATTAGAATTGTCGCTGCTCGCAGCTGATTGCTTTCTTGCATCAGCCTGGTCCTCATCCTGTGAGGTGCTGTGGTTGGTTGCCTTTGGCTGGCTACCAGATGCTTACCAAGCTGCTCTATCACTTCCCCTCCTCAGCAGAACAGGGAGAGAAATTACAGTGGGAAGCTCATTGGTTGAGGTAAGGACAGGGAAATCACTTGCCAACTACCATTGAGAAAAATAAGCTCAACATAGAGAAATTAATTTAATGTATTTCCAGTTAATAAAATGATAGGACAATGCAAAATAAGAAAAAAAGGAAAAAGATCTTCACCCCACCCTTCCCTTCTTTCCAGGTTCAGCTTCACTCCCAACTCTTCTACATCTACCCACTCAAGTGACACAGGGGGATAGGAATTGGGGTTTGGAGTCAGTTCATAATGCTTTGCCTCTGCTGCTCCTTCCTCCTCACACTGTTTCCCTGCTCCAGCATGGGGGCCCTCCCAAGGGAGACAGTCCTTCATTAACTTCTCCAACATGGGACCTTCCCCCAGTTCTTCAACAACTCCAGCCTGGATCCTTTCCACAAGGTAGAGTCTTAGAGGAACAGCCTGCTCTGGTGTGGGTCCCCCATGGGGTCACAGGTCCTACCAGAAAACCTGCACTGTGTGGGCTCCTCTCCACAAGCTGCAGTTCCCACCAGGAGCCTACTCCAGTGTGGCACACCATGGCATGCATCTTCGTTCAGGGCATGTCCACCTGCTGTGGTGGGCGGTGCTCCACAGGCTGCAGTATGGATATCTGCTCTGGCATGGTCCTTCATGGGCTGCCAGGGAACAACCTGCTTCACCATGGGCTTCACCAGGGGCTTCTCCATGGCCTGCAGGGGAATCTCTGCTCTGGCATCTGGAACATCTCCCCCTCCTTCAGTACTGACCTTGGTGTCTGCAGGGTTATTTCACATTTTCCGGCTGCTCTTTTACAGCTGCTGTGCAGCATTTTTTACCCTTTTCTAAGTGTGTTGTCACAGAGGTGCCGCCGGCACAGCTAATGGACTCGGCTTTGGCCACCAAGTCCCATCTTGGAGCCAGCTTGAACTACTGTCCCTCTCTGACATGGGAAGAGCTTACTTCTCACAGAAGTCACCTCTGCAGCTCCTCTCCTGAAACCCTGTCACAAAAACCAATACAGGTGCACACAAACCCAGAGAACCAATAGGACTACTTACGTGTTTAAAGTTTGGCCCTAGTTTGAACCCTGGTTTTATGTGTTCACTACCACGGTTCTCAATCCTTTGCAGGCTTGAGCCTCTTAAAAAAATGATCTTTCTAATTTGTCTCTGATAGTGTTCCATGGCAGACACCCTTTTACACTGCTTCTTTCCCTGCAAAGTGTTGGAGTCCAAGGCATGCCCCTGGCAGCCCTGGCAGGTCAGGGAGCCCCGGAGCCCCTGCG
>VZRQ01002675.1:153728-302663 GCA_013397975.1 Machaerirhynchus nigripectus | reverse complement strand
CAACTTGAAACAACATCTGCAGGCGTTTTCTCATCTGTTCGGGCTCGAAGGTAAAGCTTCACAGAGGCCAAAAAAGATAAAGGACTTGTGTGGAGTCCAAACTCCCACACAAAGGAACAGATTTATGAGGAAGAGGATTATTACAGAAGCTCTGTCTCCCCCATAGCTCAGCACCATCCGTGTGATCCTGTCCTCACACTGCCCTCTTGCAACAAGCGCTGCCATCGACTGTCATGCAGCACATACCTATTTTCCTTGTCTCAGTGAGCTCCCTCAGATGTCTTGAGGTTAGGTAAGACTGGAGTTCTCTAATTGCAGTAATATTTGAAAGAAAAAGGGAGAAATATTGAGCCAAAAACTTGGTTGTGTACCTAACCATAACTTGGTTTGCACTAGATAACACACAATAAACTCCTGTAGTATTAGTTATCTAAGCCAAAGAAAGAAGGCTTTCAAGATGAAACATTCAGGAATTTCTCAGTATCACACTTTGTTTCCCTCTCTATCTCTCATAGCCTACATTTTTTTGATGTTTAAGATACAGCCATGGTTTATTAGCTGGTGACTTCGTATAAAATGTAAATGATAAAGGAGGTCATTGGCACTTCTGGTGAGCGTAGATCCAAAGTGTGTGTTTAAGCAGGATAGAGGTTCTGAACTGTCAGTAGTTACTTCTAAGGTATGGATTCAGGTTTTTGCAAGTCATGAGCAATTGTTTTAAAGTTATTTGTGAACGCAATATAAAAGAGCATTGTATATCTCCTGGTTTCAACCATTGCTGGCTTTGAAATGAACTTCTGATGATTTCTTGTTTGTGGATTTTTTCCTTTCAGATGGAGCAAACCTGTGATGATATAGATGAAATGTTCAGCAATTTACTTGGGGAGATGGACATGCTGACTCAGGTAAATAATTCTTTTTTTCCATCAAGGTTAGAAAAATAACTATTATGTGTTAGAGAAAAGAGGGAACTTTTCTACATTTTCCATGCACTTCCACTCTGAATAAATACAGTTATATTATTCTGGTAAACCTTCAACTAAATTTCTCTGCTTGATAGTTAAAACAAGTGGCCTGAAGAATAAGGTAATATCAGTGCAGGGTAGGTTGTTAAAAAGACCTGACTGCTTGTGAAAGACATTTTCTGAAAAAAACCCCAGCCCAGCAATTTAAATTCCTCTGGACTTGGTCCAAAGAAATTAAAGGATTCTGTGAAAACAGGAAGAGTTTGAGTCTAAATTTTCAGGTATGAATGCTTCGCATACATGGGTAAATGGGTTGTAGCCTGAGTGTCAAATGTGAACTTTGGAAATGAAAGCAACATTTTGAATCTATGCTTAGAAGTAATCTTTAGGTATGGCAAAATGTTAAGCTGTAGTGAGAGTGGCATTAAAGAATTCATAGAGATGTTATTGCCAGTGCAGAATACACTCTTGAGAGTATAAAACAGCATGAGCCTTTTCCTAAAGCTCTAATCATGAAATACTTCCTGCAAAAGCTGATGAAAGGAGAATTTTTATTTCTAGAAAAAATCTGCGCAGGGAATAATTTTTTTGTATTTTAATAAATGCATGATTGAAAACACTTAAGTTGTCATCTTGATGTGTGACTTTGGTTACAGCCTCTCTTTTGAGGGGGTCTTTTTTGCTTGGTGAATCCCAGTGCTTGACAAATTAAATACCAGTAATTCTGAGGCACAGAATAGAAATTGTGTTTAAACTAGGTGAAAGCCAAGATTTCGCATGGCATTCTTAGCTGTCAAATCACAGTATTTTTTCCCTTGGTATTGGTAGCCTTTCTGCTCTTTAAGGGCTTTTTATAATTATGCATATTTATTTTATATATTTTTATATTTATATAGAATAGGGAGGGATTGATGGTAATCTCATTTCATTATTAGGCCTTCACAAGAACAAAAGACTGCTTGTGATAAATTTTACCTCCTCAGATTGGACGCAGCACTGTTACAAGTGCAGGTGGTGCAAAGAGTGTAAGAGCGTGAGCCTCTTGTCTCTGGGCTCCCTGGTGCAGTACTGGGTGGCATGGAGTGCTCGTGAGATGGAGACAGGCTTCTTGTCTCTAAAGTTCTGGTATCAACTCTCACATCAGCATTGTATGGGGAAAGGAGACAGGGGTGTCTGAAAACCTGAAGACTTTCAGTTAACTGAATTGAATGTGTTAATTCCCTCAGACTCTTAACTTTCAAAACAAGACTGTAGATAGTTTTTCACACTTTTTCACCAGTCTGTCTGTTCCTAAAGTAAGTGTAAATGATAGGTGCACGCAGAGATACCTTTACATGGCATAACAGGGCTGAAAAGGAAATGCAGATTCAGAATTGGCCTTTTCTGCCACAAACTAGGAATTCCGTATTTACACAGATTTGCAGTTTATATTGCAACAGCATGGGGTTTTCTTTGTTGTGTTTGGGTTTGGTTTTTTTCAAACAACAGGAGAAACCAACAGCTAGGTTTCATTTATATTAGTAAATAAAGCACTCTGGAAAGAAAATGGTACTGTGGCTCAAATGTGTACACAGCTAAACTCTTTCCACGCCCTCTTTCAAGAAACCCAAGAAAGCTAAAAATCAGTCTGGCTTTGCCCACTGTCTCAATTAGAAACAGTCCAGTTCTCTGCTGTTTCCCACAACAAGCCCAGGTGTTGCCTGATGAGAGTTGCTGCCATCATGGATCAACACTGGATTGAGAAGCATGCAAAACCCTTGCCACGACTGTAAGACAGTGCTTGAACCCTTGTCCTGGCCCTAGTTAGTTTACCAGTCTAACAGTCTCAGAAACCAGTGTGTGTCATTCTATTCCTTGAAGAAGAATTGATTTCATTAGATAGATTCAGGTAATTGATTTTCAGATGCTCATGTATGTAATAGTAATTATATAATCAGATACTTGTTTTTTCTTCTACCTTAACAGAGTTTAGGAGTGGAGACGATACCACCTCCATGCTCCAAAGAGTCCAACAGTGAATTTAGCTTTACAGTTGGTTTTAAAGATTTAAATGGTAAGTAGCTGAATGGACTGTTTCATGCCTTTTATGCTTTCTTAAAATACCTCACTGCAACAAATGAGAAGAAAATCTTTACATACTCTTGGTCAAAAACCCCAAACCAAACAAATGAACCCTGTTTTGCTGGAGGGAGAGGTATATTTTTGTGTCTCAATTTAGGAAACTTCAAAGGGAACAATTTTTTGGGGCATTACTCAGTCTAAGTAGACGTCAGACTTTTAAAAATATCTGAGTGTAGAAGAAAAAAAAAAGAGAAGTCCCCCAAATAACTTTCTAAAATGTAACTTTTTAATCTAAAGATTTAACTTGGTGGAAGACAAAGTTTCCCAGTGTGATGTCAGATCTGCGTAGGCATTTCTGTCCAGTGGAAGTATCAGCTTCAGCTGCTTCCACTTTTCTGTGCTTATTCTCCTTTTGGTTTGCACTGTCACTTTTGCATGTACAGCTGCTTGCTGAGGCTGTTTGGCAAACCAAATGAGGGGATTTATCTGAGTTTGAAATAAGAACCCTACTTTTGATTTTGTTTGGGTTTGGGTTTTTTTTCCTTTTTTTCTTTTTTTTTTGACTGAGGGCTGGTTGTTTGCATTAGCCTGAGTTGGTGTTAACTTCTGGTTTTGTCCCAGGATCAGTTAGTTCCCTGCCAGGCTTCCTAAAGATTCTCCCTGCAAAGTGGGTAGAGCTATGTTAATAGAGAGGATCATAAGCCAACTTCCCCCAGTAAAGAAAAACTTATTAAATATTATATTAACAGGGAGAGCAGAGTAAACTGAGATGGCCTAATGACATGTTCACACTTAGCCTGATGAATGACCTATTCTTTATTTGACTGTATTAGCATTTTTGAATATCTAATTCAGTGCTCTCCATACTTCTCAAAATCTCACTTAAAAGTTTTCCCAGTTTGTGATTTATTTATTTCTTAACTGGACTCTTCAAAGAGATTTAAACCACTGACTGTTCAGTCTTAAAGAACCCTTCTCTTCTAAAAAGCTAAATCATCCTACAGGGTTTTAATCCACAGTATCTCTTACACCATGGCTAGTTCAAACAACCACAAATTACATATGAAGTTCTGGTATAGGATTTTTTCTTATACTGTCTCAGAGTAGAAAACAGAAGAAGTTACAGTGTTTCTATCTGATTTATAAGATGCTTTTAAAAGAGACTTTCTAGTTGTTCCTTGCTTAAAGGATCCTCAAAAGCCTGTGTGTAATGTACCACCCATGTGGTATGTCACTGATCACACAATTACTGATGTGCTACAGATGATACCATGCAGTTTCTTGTGTCTTAGAATTCTTTGATTCTGCTTCATGTTAATATTAAGAGTTGTAGAATAGTAATAATATATGGAGATATTCTTGATCTAGGCCTCAGTTACACGGTTTGTTGTGCCAAAACTTGGCTGAGCATTTATGTATGCACTTATAGCCTAATGGGAGCTCATGGAGTTTCTGACATTCATATAACTAACCAGTAACCTTGCTGGATCAGGGCCATCGTAAGGACCTGAGACTGTATCACTGTGACTGAAGCTTCCTGTCCTGTTTAGTTTGTATTTGTGGAGTTCCTTGTACTGTGAACTTCAGTATGAGCAGATTAATGGCTGTTCCGAAAGCACGTTTATTTCTTGAACCCATGTAAAATGTTGTTTCCTTTCCCGTAACCCTATAACCGTGCCTTCTGCAATTTAATCTCTGCTGAACTGGAAACAGTGCTGTGCACTGCACTCACTCTCTGGCACATTTTGTGGTTTTCTTTACAGAATCATTAAATGCCCTAGAGGAAAAAGACCTGGATGCTTTAATGGCTGATCTTGTAGCAGACCTAAACGATGTTGAACAGAAAACTTTACAAGCTCAGAAAACTTCTTCTTGCAACCAGCAAAGTACAGTCACTCAGCCTTCAACAGGCTTGAATAGTGACATTTATTCTACAGTAAGTCCCTGTGTTACCATTACTGGACAGTTTGGGGATGATTTGCCACCTCCGCCTCCAGAACCTGAATCAGACCTTCCACCACCACCGCCACCACCTCCTCCTGAGCCACTTACCCAAGTAAGTCTGAGTGAAACCTTATTCTAAGCATTCACTACTTGTCATTTTGCAAGTGGTATTTGGCACTGGAACACCAGTGGATCTCCCAGGTAGATACATCTTGGGAAGGTTCTGCAACGATGAAATGTGCATGAACTCTGGAGTGAAATTTCTACTGTTGTGGCCTCAACAGTTTCTGCCCATTCCTTGACCTATTACCCATTCCTTCATCTTTCTAATCATCATTTTGATAGCCCAGTACAGGCATAAATCATGGCAAATGTTTTATTGTAACAGGAAATTTATCACTGAATTTTTTAAAGAAGCACTAAACAGTTAATATCTTCTTATGGAGAACTTGGTTTTGGCATCAGTGCAAAGCACGGTCACAGATCTCTCCACTTTGTGAAGATGTCACTGTGTGTATTCATCGCAGTCTGTGCTATTTGTACTGATGAGAAAATTCTGTGGATATTTCCCAGCTCCATCCCTGGCCTAAGTGATTTCTTGCAATAGGAAAAGCTGTTCAATTGTGTAAAGCTCAACATTTGCTAGGTGACCAGATATGAGCAGGGATGAGCACAAGAAGTACCTCTCCTAGTCCTAACACGGAATCACTGTGCTCTTCTTGGTCTTGTCTTGGAAGGAAGTATTGGAGACAATCTGCAATAGGGGAAAAATAGGGGAAAAATGAAAAAAAAGAGGTGCCAAAGTTATCAGTAGGTACCTATTCATAACTATTTGCAAGTAACTGGCTTACTTGTATCTAAAATTTCAGACTTAGCACAATCTCCTCCTTCTGGCAGAGCTGTTTTAACAACTGAAATAAAATGTGATATTTGTAATATTTTTTTGACGTGAGATTGTGGAGAGGTAGATAGTATGAGAATTCTGCCTTGTCACAGCCCTGTGAGGAGAAGAGAAGGCATTAAAAGAGTGATGCAGCCCCCCAAAAAATTAATCTGAAATCATGAAATATACAAATATATCTCTTTCAGTATTCACGTTCACAGTAACTATGATTGAGAGAAGATGTTTACACTTAGGGAACAGAAATATTTTAGGGAACATGAAAAGTATCAGTCAGTTTTGCTTAAAACTGTGGTCAATTCATTGCTCTTTAAAAGCCCACACGAACTGAATATGAATCACCTCAGCATCACTGCTGCCCCTGTGTTTGGAATCATACAGCAGACATATTCAGCAAAAGGAACAGAAAATTGGATAGGAAGGAGACCTTTCTGATGACATAAAAAATGATTCACTGAATAAAGTTTCATTTGACGCAGCCTTTCAATGCTGTTTGAAGACTGAAACTCTTAAACCTGTGGGAGAAGCTTTGCCATTTTTCTGCATCTCAAAGATAATAGTTAACTTCCTGTCTTAAAGGAATATCAAGATTTGCAAAATATCAGCTATACAGCTTCAAAAGCTGAAGTATTTTATTTAACGAGTATGACTGATGTAGAAGAGATGCTATCAAGATGAGTTCTATCCATTTCCTTCAAACATTTCCCCATCTTGATTTAGACTCATGGTCTTTAAGGAAGTAGCAAGCTTTTAAGTAGTCTGGTTTTTAAGCTGACAAGTATGGTCTGGAAGGGTAGCTGGTTAGGTGGGCTGAGACTGGCCAGACTCAAGGGCTAGTAGTCAATGGTTTGCTGGCTGAAAGCAAGTGGAATCAGCACTGGGGTTTATACTATTTGACATTTTCATCCGTGACCTGAGTGATGACATAAAAACCCACCTGCAGATGTTCTGAAGATGCTTTTAACTGGGGGCACTGACTGTCAAGATCATCGCAGACCTTCAGTGAAAGGGGACTTGAAACATGAGGACCAGGCCAGCAAAACTCTCAGAAACCCAGCAAGGTACAAGGTGCTGGGTGCACCTCGGGTGCAATAAGCATTTGTACAGTTTGGGAGATGACAGTCTGAGCAGCAGCCCTGCTGAAAAGGAGATCCTGCTGGATACCAGAGTGAATAAGAACCATGAGTGAAAGATCATCTCAGTAGAGGAAACTGGCTTCTGTTGGGAGGAGAATGGCCAGCAAACAAAGGGAGTTATTGTTCCTTTCTCTTGGCACTGGTGGGCCCACTCCTGGAACACTGCACTCCATTCTAGATGTGGAGATCCTGGAGAGTGTCCAGCAAAGAGCTGGTGGAATGGCCAGAGGCATGCAGTGATCAGGGGCCAGCAAGGACAGGCTGAGGGAGCTGTGCTTGTTTAGTCTGACAGAGGAGGCTGGGGAGGAATCTAATGACAGCCCAAAAATACGTGAAGGGTAGATGCAAAGCTGATGGAGCCAAATTCTTCCATGGTAGTGTTTGGTCACTAACGTGGAAGGGGCAACTGCTACATGTTACAGCTTTGTAGTTTCAGACAGGACATTAGGAAAACATTTTCCCCTTCAGTGGTGTAGCACTGGAACAGGTGACCCAGAGAGATCCCAGATTCCCTTTCTTTGTAAGTTTTCCAAACGTTGCCAGGCAAAATCATGACTGACCTGATCTAATATTGGTGACCATCCTGCTTTGGGCAGGAGCCAGACTATGGACCCTCAGACCTCTATTCCAAACAGCATTTTTATGATGCTGGGATATAAAGCTTGCTGAAATCAAAAGTGCTGAAGTTCTTTCCGTTGAGTGTTGTACTGAGCTAATTCTTTATTAGCTAGCATCCTGCATTACCTGAGGGTCAAACAAGATTTTAGGGTGTATAACTTACTAAACACAACTGGAATTCTATATGAAAAAAGGTAGCCAAAAGTCACTTCTCCCTCAGTTGAACTGTTCTTCTGAGGCTGATCTCTAATGATATTCCCTGGTCTCTTTCCAGATGCAGGGAGTGTCAGAGAAGGATAGGAACAGGTCGTAGAAGCATTTTTAAGGAATATATCTACAATAGTTTATTTCCTCCTTAAGGCATTGGTTCTGCTTTTCCTGCAGCCTTTGCCTCATTTTATGATACAAATTGTATTCAAATAGCAATGGCATACCCACTGTGGCTTACTGTCCACAAAATTGCCCACAGGGCTATTACACAGGTTGCGGCGTGACTGATGGAGGTAATAACCATTTAAAATTAATATGGAAATAATTTATTTCAAATTAATATTCATTGTCTTGATTAGTATTTGTTTTGACATGACATTTCTGCTCAGTAGAATGAAATTCAGCTCTAAGTGGAATGTATTTTGTGTCATCAAAGTCCACGTTCCTGTTAGCCAGGATTCTTGATAAGTGATTCTTGAGCCAATCAAGGCTGAAGTTGTGTTTAACACTTGGGGTTATCCACAGTCAAAAAAGAATAGTGTTAGTCATTCCCAATACAACCATGATATTAAGACCCTGTTTTCTAACCTTTAGGTGTGCCAAAATAAAGAGTACAGCCTTTCTTTCAGGGAAGAATAGAGCTGTCTCATAATTTTCCATCAACTCTGACATTTCTTTTTAAAACTGCCCTTATGCTAAATAAAGCTTCTTCATTTGCTATTGACACGATGGCTTTATGTGCTTCTGTTTAAAGATCCAGAAAACATGGTGATGATACTGTAGCAGGAAAACAAATCTTGTAGCTTGTCAAAGCATTTCTGTAATACTGGAGAAATTTTGCATCTGACAGCTTATTTCCTTTTTCTACAGTAAGTCAAAGCTTATGAAACCATGAAGGTGAGAGCTCTGTTGCACAGATTTATACAATGTGTGAACTCTGTTCAACGCAAGTCACATGCAGGTGAAACCTGAATTATACCTGCTTAAATTTTCATCAGAAAGCCTGCCCACACCACAACCAACCACTTTGGTGGTTTTTCTGCTTGCTGCAGAGAGGTGGTAAGGGGAAGGCCACAGCGTGAGAGGCTGTGTGCTTTTCCCTGTGTACAACAGTCAGCCTCACTGCAGCAGCCACCTTTGTGCAACTGCTTCTGTTCAGCTACAGAAGCTTTTTTTGGATTCTCTAAGTTAAGCACTGCTGAGCTATAGCAATGCAAATTTCCACACCTGCAGAGAAAAAAAAAGCGGTATTTTTAACTGATTGCATGGTATTTATAGTGGAGAATTTGATAACAGGAAACATGCTTGAAGCAGTGATAAAACAAAAGATGGTTAGTTCAGCAGGAGGAATGTCAGTCAGGAGTACTTCAGCTACTGCTGAACATGCCTCAAAACTTGGGATGAATAAGATAACCTTCTTTGCTCTTTCTTTGCTATGATTCAATGATATCTATGTAACAGGGAAGTGATGGCAATGCAAATAGGCCTACTTTATTGCAAATGCATATTCCATGAGTTGCAGCCAGTTCTCTTGGTGCAAAGACCACTAGGATTTTGACTTTAGAGTACCAAATGGAGGCTGAAGATAACAGAGAAAAATCTTTTGTGGAAGCAGGACAGGAACTTTCTCCCACAGTCCTTGACTGGAAGTTGGGTGCCTGTGAGTGGTGTAGCACAAAATCCTACCCCTTTAAAACAAAGGAAACTGTGAAAGTAAGAGAGCAATACAGACAGCAAAAATCAGCAAAGAGGCAAGAAGGCAAAGACAAGACAGTCTTCAGTACAGGCAACAGGAATGTAGAGTTGGAAAGAAACCAAACCCTCCAGTAGTACTAAGAGTCCAAGGCAGCCCAGGAGCCACAGTCACTTGCTGTCCAAAATGTGCTCTTCCAACTCCTTATGTGACTGGAGGAGACTTCTGGAAGAGAGATGGTATAAAGGAAAAGTCCCAATCTATACAGCAGTCACAGAGGTGACAGTTGGCTCTGGCAATTGGTACATGTACCTAAAATTCTCAGCACCTCAGGATCCAGAATCTTCTTGGATCACAAGCGTCATTGATATTAAGAGAGATGCATGATGTTGATAGAGGTGCTTTGTAAAAGGAAAGCTGGGTGATACTGGGATTTTGGGGATTCTTACTATGGCATTCAGCAAAAAGCTGGATGTGTGCTCTATCTCTCTGTGTTAATATGAATAGGTCCATTAGTAGAATAAAAAGCCATGGTATCATCCAGTTAATGGAGGTGTCCCTCTTAGTAAGTATCTGTGCAGTAAGAGATCATATGTGGCAAGTGAAAGAATTCAAATAAATTAATGTACTTAACACAGAGTATAAAATTATAAGTGGTGTAATTGCAAGCCAAATTTTCAGTAAAATCCTACAAAATCTAGTTCTCTTAACCCTATTGAGAAGCAAGTTTTCTTCCAAGCAGCTGCATACACAATGCTATTTCACTCAGGATAGATCTTCCTTCACTTTCTCTTTTGTATCAGCTGTACGTACACACAAACATAGAAGAGTCCAGTTTTCAGGCCTTCCTGTGGCATTTGAGGAACACATCATGTAGGAACTATACATATTGACTGAGCAACAGCAGGAAGCGCTGGACTTGTCAATCAAAGCTGTGGCTGAAGGATATTAGGTCAAAGAAAGCTGGGGATTATCTTCATGTGTGAAGTTTGCTGTGACAAGCCTTATCTTCAGGGTTTAAATATCAAGAAACAACCCTTCTCAAGTAAATGTAAACTGCTGAGATTACTTAACAAGAAATATACCAAATACCTTGTGTCTTTTCAGGAAGAACTAGAGGCAAAGGCCAAAGCTGACAAGATTAAACTTGCATTGGAGAAACTGAAGGAAGCCAAAGTTAAAAAGGTGAGCCTTAACATAGTAAATGCTACCATAAGAGCTACCACCTAAGTATCTGTTAACATTCTTCTTAATAATGAAGTTCTTACTAAAGTTACTAGGCTTTTCCATATTTTATCTGTAAAGACATTCTGTGGAGCTCTGATCATGTACCTCAAGAGAAGTCTCTGGGAGAATGCTACCTCCAAGGGACTTATTTTGTAGAGGAATTGGAAAATGCTACCCCTTTTTCTTTTTTTCACTGTTGGGGCAAAGCTCAGTGTTCTGATAAGTTGCTTTAGAGAAAGTGGAGTGTACATGAAAATGTTGCTTACTTATGCTGTGCTGATTCCAGGAGTATTAAACTTTTCTTTTACAGTGGATGTGGATTTAGCTAATCCCTGTTAAATTAATGAGGTTCTTCTTGCTAAATCTTTTCACAGCAGTGTAGTAATGTACAAGGATAATAGAAATTATTTCAGACCAACAAATTAGAAAGCTTCCAGCCAGTGTCTGCACTGTGCTGCAGTGTGCCATGTAATTATGCCCACTCATCCTAAACTAGTGTTGCAGCTGAACTCAACAGAAGCTGCAGGTGTTCAGTAACTCTGAATAATGGATGTGAACTAAAAACAGTCATGACCTTTCAGTCTTGCTCAAAGGAGATGGGGAGTGCTGGAGTCTGCAGAGTTTCCAGGAGGAATGGAAGCTTCCAATAAATTTGGAAATGTCCAGACTGGAGATGGTTCCCACAGAGCACTTTATGTTCATGTACAAGTACTACTTCTGAGAGAATGCACTGGGAGGATTTCACTGATGTTGACTTTGTAAAGCTCTATAACTAAAGTTATGACTGCTCATTGGTCACCCTCTTTTCCTTGTAATGTTAGTAATTCTACTTTGGGATACTTTTTTTCACCAACTTTTTTTCCCACCCTGAATATTTGGAACCAAACAGTAGAAGCAAGGTTCAATCTTGTGACTATATCACTATAGTGACATTACTATGTCATTCTTGAATTCTAAATTGACAAAATATTGTCAAGAAAACTGGTTTTCTCTGTTTTACCAAAAGTGGAGGGCAGAGGGCAGGGATGATGGTGAAAAGCAAGCTCACAGCCCTGGACTTCAGGAGAGCAGACTTTGGCTTCTTCAAGGATCTGCTTGGAAGAGTCCCATGGGATAAGGCCCTGGTGGGAAGAAGGGACCAAGAAAGCTGATTAATATTTAAAGATCACCACATTCAAACTCAAGAGAGTTCCATCCCAATGGAAGATGATCAGGAAGTGTCATGAAGATGATCAGGAATATCTCTCCTGTGAGGAAAGACTGAGAGCCTAGGGAAGAGATGGCTCTGTGTGGTGCTTGTCTATCTCTAGTTAAACCTCAAGAGAGGGTGCAAAGAGAAAGGAGCCGGGCTCTCTTCAGTGCTGCCCAGAGATGGGACCAGAGGCAATGGGCACAAACTGAACACCAGGAAACACTTCTTCACTGTGAGGGTGGCTGAGCACGGCACAGGTTTCCAGGGCAGCTTGTGGAGTGTCCCTCCTTGGAGATAATAACAAACCATCTGGCCAGGGGCCTGGCCAGCAGGCTCTAGATGGCTCTGCTTGCCCAGGCAACTGGGCTGGATGACATCCAGAGGTGCCTTCCAATCTCGGCTGTTTTGTGATTCTGTGAAGATGGAAGCTGCGTGCATGTTTCTGAGTAGTCAGTTATAACCAGACAAAAACCCCCTTTTGCCTTAAACATGTTAGATTATGCAGGTACAACATTTCTTTTTCTCTGTAATCTGCAGTATGGCTAGGCTGCTTATTTTACAGAAGATTCTTCTTATAAGGATTGGAATCAAAACAAGTTCATGTCTTTTGTTACATTTGTTTTTGCTTTTCAGAAAGAGTGTAGATTTTCTCTTGGGAATCATAACTCTGCTTCTACCTGACCTTTTATGCAGGTTGTCTCTATAGAACCCCAGCTTCTTATGCACACATATTTAAATAACGAGCTATTTAAACAAGACTATATGGAAAAGGCCTCCCAACTCACCAGCAATGTACAGATCCTGTAGAGAATTATTCTACTGTATTCTAATAGTACTACTATTTCAGTACTAATGGAGCATTTTAGGTACTTTCTTATAATGTATTTCCAGTTCTATCACTTTTTATGTACTTTAGCATTTTCTTGCATTGTTCCTATCTGAAGAAAGTTCACTCTGTTTCTTGTTTAACAGATACTTCAACAGGTGTCTTAGGTTAATTTGGTCAATGTAAGTAACTCATGGGGGAAAGAGGAAGGGCAGTCACTGATCTTTTCTCTGTGATGGCCAGTGACAGAACCCTAGGGAACGGCCTGGAACAGGCCCCCTGGGGAAGTGGTCACAGCACCAAGCCTGCCGGCGTTCAAGAAACATTTGTACAATGCTCTCAGGCACATGGTGTGACTCTTGGGGTTGTCCTCTGCAGGGCCAGGAGTTGGACTTGATCCTGATGGGTTCCTTCCAACTCAGCATATTCTGTGAATTCATCTGTTTTCTTATTGATGACTGTTGGACTATGGCCCATCTTAGTACAATCCAATTTCAGTTTATTCTGTTGGCATGGCAAGATTCTCCAATTCTTTTTCTATTTAAAACTAGATTTTCCACATTTGTAGCTTGCATTAAGGATGCTCTGTCCTTTTGTACTTGGTTTCCCTATCAAGCATTTTCCTTAATTGCACATGTAGTAGATTTAGAGAAGAGATTAACTTCTGCTTTTTCTCCATAGCAATTTCACCTTTCCTGAAGTCATACATAGGACAAGGTTCAATTTTATTTTTAGAGAAAAGGTCTTTATTTTGGTGGCATTATAATGTGAAAACTTCTGAGCTGTTTTATCCTCTCAGCTTGCTGTGGGACAGGATGCCTTTGAATCAGTAATAACCTTCAGCCTCAATCTTTCTTATCTGTGTTAGCAGATTCAG
The DNA here is from genome assembly GCA_013397975.1 of Machaerirhynchus nigripectus. Taxonomy (NCBI): domain Eukaryota; kingdom Metazoa; phylum Chordata; class Aves; order Passeriformes; family Dicruridae; genus Machaerirhynchus; species Machaerirhynchus nigripectus. Next base: position 289,013 of record VZRQ01002675.1, on the reverse strand, counting down.
ACTAGTATTTTTCTTGCTTCTGAAATTAACTGACTCTTCTGTGACTTTGTTCTCAGCTTGTTATCAAGGTGCACATGTACGATAACAGCACAAAGTCTCTAATGGTGGATGAGCGTCAGGTGGCACGGGACGTTTTGTACAATCTCTTTGAGAAAACCCATTGTGACTGCAGCGTCGACTGGTGTCTGTATGAGATGTACCCAGAGCTGCAGATTGGTAAGTGGTGACAAAGCACATAGCAAATAGATGTAGTGCTGGTAATCTTGAAAGATCAGGCAAGTGTTGGTAATCGTGAAAAGATAATAACATTTCTCCTGCTCATGTGTCCCATGGCCTTGGAATATCACAGACTCTAAGCTGAGGGATGCTGCAGGAATATATTTGGTCTGTTCTTACTGTAGAAATTAGTCCATTCAGCTGTGCTGTGACCTGCAGAAGGCTTCTTGCTTGTCACCATTTCCACTGTTTTATTTTACACAAAATGAAGGGGCTATGTGAATTTCAAGGTGATGACAAACCCAAACACACCAGTACTTAAATCTACTTTTTGAAGAGAGGATGCAGTGCTGGAGTGCTGTCAGCAGGCATGTATTACGTACTGGCCAAACAAATGTCGTTAAACAAGACTCTGTGAGAAGTGTTTCAGTCATTTCTAATGCTTTTCACTTGTCGTAATCATTTTCTTAAGTGTAGCTGTGTACAGGATATTGCTCTGTGATGGGGCTGCAGCTCTGCTGATGGTAAGTTTTGACTTATGGAGTAATTAACCTGGCCTCCAGGTCCTAGGAAACAGCTGTGCAAGACTTACAAATTGTTCTGTGCAACATAATGAGTCTTGTTTGAAAAAGGCTTCAAGGTTTCTTTCATTAAGAACAGAGTATTCTCTAATTGCTAATTATTTCAGAATCTTTTTATTTTCCAGACTGAAAGGTATTGCCATGAAAAGGGAAAGGAAAATTGCCACAACTTTCTTTCAGACTCACATTTGACCGAGAGAAATGGGGAATTGTTAAATAGCCTTTAACATTCTCAGTTTACAGTCTCCCAGAAGAGATGAGAAAATTCACAAATAAAGTCAAATATCAATATTGCACTTTAAAAGAGCCCCAGGTGTAGTCATTCTGCTAAACGAAATGAAAGAAATTTAAAAATAACTGGAAAAAAGCCTGATGGGTCATGAGCAAGGAGATGCTCATCTACTTGTAAGAGTGGCACAGAAATTTGCTGCCAATCTGTTCTTGCTACTTGATTAAAATAATGATGCTGCATTCTTTTGTACCTCCTTATCTTAACTAAGGAAAGACTGGAAATGTCATTTGACCTTAGAAATGTCACAAAAGTCACTGAATAGTTTTGGAGTGTTTTCCTGTGTTAGAAATTTGCTCCCTTTTGTCCAGTGTGACTTGGACAAAGATGTCTGAGTATTAGGATGACAGCACATAAACAGATTGTTTTCCGAATCTCTTTAGTCATGGAAAAGAATGTGCTTGTGTGTCTTCATAATCTGGATAGACATTTGAATTTCCCATCATGCAATTAAAACTGAAGGTATCAGAGAGATTGTTTGCTAAAAACATTGGGGTTAATGCTTAGAATTTTTTTGTAAAAATTGCTTGTGCTACTTTAGTCCCAGCTAATGCTAGGTGCTTTTGGTTAGTGTTAGGGTATTGGTATAGGAAGGAATTACTGTCATAATAAATAAAAATTATTTTAAAAGCCAGGACAGAAGAAAAGTACCAAAGGAAATAAACCTGTATCTGGTTCAAGAAAAAGGAAAAATCTATTAACTCCTGATGTAGTGTTCTATTACCAGTTCCAGATCTGCTGAGAATGGAGCCTTTTTGTTTGCAGAAGGCAGTTTCAATATGAGTGGAATGGTACATGTTCTTTCTTCTGCTTCCATTGCACAGCAACATGTAGTTAGTTTTGTTCAAAATCAGAACAATGTGAGCTATTCTTTATTCTTGTCAGTATACTTCTTGGCTGCTCTAGATAGCTGTATTACTATCAGCACAAAGACAGAACTTTTCTGCACTTCATCTTTCTTCATGCTTTCCACATCAGAGTTAAAGAGAATAAAATTATGTTTACTTTAAGAAGCAAATCTGAGCAGCAAATATTTCTTGCTGAACTGAAGGTCCAAACTACTTTTATATCACAAGATCTTTGACAGGTTGTCTTACATATACTGTTATTTTGAAGGACTATAATTGCAAATAAAATAAACTACAATTTTAGGTTAATTTCATGTTAAATATCACGGATAATCTCAGTAGTGAGATGGTGATGTAACACTGGGCTGTGCATACCAGCATGTATTTTGCAATAAAGACTATTGTCATATAATAGGCATCCAGATTTGACTTTTTTTAGGTAAAAATAATTATTAAAAAGACCCTCCTGAGGATGATAAAATCACACCTTTCATACAGGAAAATCCTGGTGCAGCAAATGAGCAAACAAAAATATATGTGGCAAAAATTAGTGTTACTGTCTGAGAATTAGTTGATGGCTATCTTGAGCTATAACGTACTGTTCACCCTTCAAACCATTAGCTGGGTTTTATATAGTGCTTTCTACTTCCAGTGCATTGCAGAAGCATCAGTTGCTAAATGAGGAGTGTTGTGTTGTTGGTGTTAAAAGTTACCATGTACATGGGAACTGGTCCTGAAGCTAATCACATTCTGTGAATTTAATTAATTCACAAAATATAGGTTGGATGGGATGAACAAAAACCTCGTCAAAAGTAACAAGTGTTAAAGAAAGCCTATACAAAATGTATGCTCTGTTTCCTCCTCTGATGCTAGGCCAGTCTAGGCCACTGGAAGATGTGATCACCACAGACCACTGAAATGGGAGTACAGCTGTTCCCAGGAAACTGCCAAAATTGTACTGAAAATTGGAGCTGGGTGAATTCCCTATTCCAGTACTGAATTTGTAGTAAAGTGCAGGTTGGGACCCTCCAAAATGACCTGTCAAGTTATGCTGAATTCCTTTTCCTTTAAAGGGGGTTTTATGTTACTGTTCAGCTACTTTATATAAATGAAACTGAAGAGGAAGAGTTCGGAGTTACCTAATCTCACCATACCCTGTGGCTTTCCTGGGTGGAAGACTGGGCAGACCAGGAAGGGACAGAGCTGACATTAGGTCTCTCACATCCCTGGTAAGGTTTCTAACTGCAGAGATGCTGGTTGAACCAGTAAACCGTCACATCAGTTCTCAGTCTGTCTTCATATTTTTCTCTGTTTTGTTATTTGTGGTTTTAAATACAGTTGCTTGAAACCAAACATTTTCTTTTCAGTGCACAGAATTCTTCCTGCTGACACAAAGCAAATTTTCATTGTAAAAGAAGTAAAGCAAGAAGACAAGGAAATAAATTTTTACTTTTTTTTTCATTTCATTAGATGAAGTGAATATATACCCTTTCTCCCCCCCGCCCCCCATCTACAATACTGCAAACATAAAAAAACCCCAAAATTAATCAAAAGCAGAAAGCCATGAAAAACATGGGTGTAACCATCTACTCCTGGTGGGTCACTGTTTCCATCCCTTGCAGTCTTCAAGCAACAGCACAGAGATGCAGGAGGAATCCAGGAGCATGGCACAGCTACATAAGGCATCTTCTGTAGCTGCTTTGCCCTTCCATGTGATGTGATTTCATGTGGGTTTTGCACCTGTCTGTGCAGTGGAAAAGACTGCTGGACTGTCCAGCCCTGAGTGAACATCAGAAAATGATTACACAGGAAAATTCTTACACAGGAATTCCTGCAGGCTCAGGAGAGGGGAGAAACAGTTTGAATGTCTTACATTATCTTCTCTGTCTCTCCAGAAAGGTTTTTTGAAGACCATGAAAATGTTGTTGAAGTGTTATCAGACTGGACTCGAGACACTGAGAATAAGATTCTGTTTTTGGAAAAAAGTCAAAAATATGCTGTATTTAAAAATCCCCAGGTAAGCTAACAAGGTATTTGGATAAGAGTCTAAACTTAGGTCATTTAGTCTGCATGCTGCCTATTGCATTAATAATTTGCTTTCAGCTCTGTCAGTTCAGAATTAGAGAAAGCAAAACTTGTATTTTCAACAAAAAACCCACCAGGACGTTGAATGTAAGGATGTGAAAATTGGTGTTTTCTATTTTTTTTCTGATACTATTTGAGAGTCCTGTCTGTAGAGGCAAAAACTGAAGCATGTAGTTCACCTCTAGTACAAGCTACTGTTTGGGCACAGCTCTTAGAACTGGGTGAGATGGCACAGCTGTAAAAACCTGGCCTTTTTTATTACTACAGCTTCTCCACTGTTTCTGCTGATGGATATCAACATTTCCTTGAAGGTTCAGTTTTTGCCCGTTGTATGAAACTTCGTAAAGAGTAGACTGAGTACTACAGAGGATTTACTGAATTTTGTTTATACTAAGGAGAAGAATTGGATGAGCAGTAACTTGTGCACATTAGCTTTGTAAAGGAGGGTCTGCACACTGAATTGCATCAAATTATGTAGATTGGTGTATATACAAATTATTTTATTTCTTGTGCTATGTGGTTAAATCTGTATGTAGAAACATCCTAGAACATACAGTTGCTGGATTCTGGGACACAAGATCTTTTCCCCATGTCAGCTGACTGTTAGCTCACTGAGCATCTGGTTTGTTCCTAAGAGCCGCAAGAGAAAAATGAACAATTCAGCATTGCCTAAAAAAATGAGTCAAATATGTAATTTGGCAGCAAATCACGAAACTGCTCATTAGGAAGTTGTTTTTTTATAGAATGAGCCAATGTTTCAAATAAAACCTGCGGAAAAGAAGTTTCCTTCATTGACATAAGTATCCACAGTCAGGGAAGGAAAACTTATCCAGCAGTGTACATGGATTAATGTTGATTTTTAATATGAAACAGCAAAGCCAAGTTTGGAAATAAAACATGGTGGCTCAAAGTGTCCTCATTTCTAGAGCACATAAACCTACCCAGCAGCAGAGGTTCAAGTGCACATTTGATTCGTACACTGTAGTGTTATTTGGGCAAGTGGCTTAGGGCAAGGCTCTGAACCTCAAACAAGAAGTAAAACTTCAATGAATATTCTGCTCTGATGAATATTGCATTTTGGTTACAATGAAATTTAGAAATAAATGTGACCTAAACCAAAACTAAACCAAAGTGTAGCTCTGTCCTTGTGTCTCAGCTGGATCTGCACACATCTGCAGTCATTGAGCTTTAGCCCCTGTGTGATCAGCTCTAAAATGAACAGTCTAAGGAAACTGGATCAGTTGTTACTATCACATTATTGAAATATTTTGGCAGTTATAAAGTCTGACCATCTGTCAGGCGTGGTAAACTCAAACGTTGTGAAGGGGGAGAATAGTACAGTCATATCAGCATTTTGTGGCAGAAAGTAATCAGTACTGTACAGAGCTCACACTTGATAATGAAACATGGTAAAATACATGAATTGCAGTGAGTACCTGAGAAGGTAAACCAAGCGGATATGCTGAGTTGTGGCGGGTAGGGTGTATGATTACATAGCTAACTACTTATGGTAATTATGGTGTAAGCAATGGGAAACTGAAATCTTGTTCTCTGAGACTATCCTCAGGATATTCAACCCCCTTCTAGCTCAGTCAAGACTGCCATGTAAAACTTATTTTGGGAGTATAGAAATCGCAGAATGCTTTCTTTGACACACCCAGTGGTGCTCATGCAGTAGCAGTTGAATTCCTTGTTGGTTTTATTTCGTGCTCATTCTGTTGGAAGTGTTTTGTGGAGTCCTTACAGTTTTTTAACTTGTAGGTATTTTTCTGGGGAAAAAAAGGAGGCAAATTCCAAAGGCGGCCAGGTGTCTACAGTTTATTCTTAGACAAATTAGTGATACAAAATTTTCATTACAGAGATTTGACACATTTTTCAGTTCTTTAAAAAATTTTACAAAGACGGGCAGATGCCTTCCTAAAACAAGTGGACCTCTGGACGTCTGTGACCTGTATCAGTGTTTATTGTTTCTTTCTGTGAACTAGTTATAGACCTGGTATAGATTAAACAACAATTAATTAAATATGTTTCATTTTCTAAGGGGGAATTGAGGTTCAGAAATGCAGGATTTATTCTCTATGTGTTGGCAGTATGTTGCTCAGTTAATGCCAGTGGCTTTTTTGAAGATTGTTATTCTTGTCACGCAGCACTTGGTAGTATTTTTCACAAGCTTTGTTTCTGAAGTATTTTTAGAAGTGTTTGGAATACCTCTTAAAAAAAGCTTCTGCAAAATTCTCAGGTGTCCCCCTCACCATGAAGACAGGCACACTTTTGCCCTCTGCTCACTGTGGTATAATAGACCTTGCAGGGAACCTGCAGTGAAAGACTGTTCCATGAATGCCATCAGTGACTCATTTGCAGAGAGGGAGAATCACAAGTCTTTGACAAAAGAGTGAAACGAAAATACATACTGTTACATGGGCATATAAAGAGAACCTTTATAACATTGGAAAGGTGATGCTTTGCCATATGGTTGAGTGACGCTCGTTTTGTCTTGAAAGGAAAGGTTGTCAGGTCTCAACACCTCTTTTCAAAAAACTCAAAGAATATGTTTCAGCTAAAAAGATACTCTAAAAGGAAGAAAAATGAAGGAAATTGGTTGTTTTTAAGGTGTAGCTGAATCTAAACTGTTGCTGTAAATGCTGGTCATGCTCTTAGAACACTGTATTTTACTTCTGTTTGCATGAACTTCAATTTCCTGTGTTTTTCTTTTGATAAAATCAAACAGGCAATGCCACCTCCATGTGCATTTGTTTGTTTTATTATTGTTGGACAGCATTTATGAAAATTATTGAAAGTCTGTACAGTAAGTACTTTATGCTTTTGCTCCCTCATATGTAAGCCAAAAGCCAGAGCTACACCTTCCAATGGAGAACCCATACACTCAATTGATATTTTATTTCTTCTGAAAAGCAAGAGTTCTCAACAGTGTCAGAAGGAGGTGGAGTAAGAATTCGTAATGTCTTTCATAACAAGACAGCTATAGTGAGTTTCATGCTTGGATATTTATCTACTATCCACCAGGTGATACTTTTGTTTTTCACCAGCTTGGCCACATACATGAATCAAGGTTTTCCTTTTGATGCCACTGTTACCCAGTGATGAAAACATAAAAGGGTGGAAGGGAACCTGGGTATTGAGTATGCTGGCAAAACTGCAAAGACATAGAAGTAAGAAAAGGGAGGTGTTTTTCACTCTACTCCCATTGTTTAGTAATCTTAATTTCTCTCTCTTTTTTGGAGTTTCAAAAGAATTTTGCCTTTAGCCTCATGTATTTTTTTACTTTCATGATCTTCAGAGCAATTATAGATATCTTCTTACATTTTTAATGTGTAGTTTTCTAGGGGACACACTGTGATATGAGTTGCAGATATGGCTGTGTTCTGTTTTACTTTTTCTGCACAAACCATGCTGCATTGAGTAGAGTTGCAATGATCTGAAATGGGATGTGAGCTGGCCGGTTGTTGCCTCATATTTTGTGCAGGTTGGATGAGCATTAGCAGGCAGCCCATTGCTCAAAGAAGGTAGTCATTAGTATGAAGCAGCTGCCTTGTTTTATGCACACTGTCTGATCTGTGCTGTTGTGGGTTTTTCAGATCTTTGGAAAATCAGTTTCAAGAGCTTGAAAGCAAAAATACAACCTAAGTGTAAGAGGAAGCAGAGGGAGCATGCTGTCTTGGAGCACCTTTTTTTTGCTATGTACTGACAAGCATTCCCACTTGGATGGGTCTATGTATGGAAAAAAGTGAAAGGTGTGAGAGAGGTGCTGTTTCTGAATGAAAATTCTTCTTTTGAGTATAGAGTCATAAACACCAGAGAGTTTGATAGTGCAGTAGTTAAGGCTACTGTTTCTACCACGATCCGGGTTTGCCTTGCTTACATGCCAACATAGATGTTCTTGGAAACTACTGAAAACACTTTCTGTGTTCCACTGTTTGAGGGTTATATAGTGCAGAGAGATACAGCCTGATTTTTTCTTACCTGCCTTTCCACACAAAAGGAGATGGCTGTATCCCTAGTTGGAAAGGTTGTATGCATAGACTTGTCTTTTGAATGTAAGAAATAGCTGGTTCTCAAATTTGTAGATATTTGTAGAAAGCTGCCCTGTAGCTACATCTTGTCCCATTATTGACCTGACATCTCAAACCAAACATGCGTTTCCCAGTGGTGTCCTCACAGAGGGAAGAGCTTGCCTTTTATCATGACCTTTGACTACTGGACTTGAAATGATCTCTTCTGGACACAGGTGGTTTGCCTCCCGTAGGAGGAATGCTTCCGATCAAAAATAGAAGACCACACGGTGATAAAACAAGTACAGTGTACAGTCTGCTCCCCAGGTTTTTAGCCACTGACAAATAATAAGTACCATGTACTTCCAGATTTCAGAACGGAGACATAAAGGAAGTAATCAGTAATAAATGAAGTGTGTGTTGACAGGTGAAAGATGACAGTGTACATCTGTGTAACATCGGGTTAGGTGACAGAGCCCTGTTTTCCTAATGAAAAAGCTGTGGCATTAGAGATCCAGCGTGAATATCCTTACAAACTTTCTCTCTTTACTACTGATTATGTCAGTACAGGGTGGTCTGGGCTTCTGCTAAATAAATGCCAGATGCCTGAATGTGAATCAGTTGTAATCAGAGGAGCTTTGTTTTCATATTATCAATCCACAGAAGGCTGACTGAGTCAGATGGATGCTCTCCCTACTAGTAGTAAAGTTGATGAGCCAAGCCTTGTTAAGACAGTGATAAGGTGTACTTACCTTGATAAATCTTCATTGTGTATTTTAGGGGTTGTACTATGTCTTTATAATGATCTAGAGAAGAAGCCTTACAGCTTGCATGTCCCTCTACTTTCCAAATCCATCCCAGGGCCTGGAGGCCCAGCCCAGCCTGACAGTGCCCTCTGAGGTTTCAGGGCTGCAATAATGCTGCCTGTCAAGAAGAGCTGTTGCACATGCACAGAGAACTGGGCTGCAGCTGCTCAGAACAGTATCTTTTTTCAGAGGCATTGTCACTCAGATCTATGGTTCTGGACTGCATAGGCAGGCATCGCTCTCTGTTGTACTGAGAACACACTTTTAAGTGGGTTTTGTTTTGAGCCGATTTGGGTTTTTTTCCACTCTGAATACTGTCTTGAGATTTAGCTGCAAAGCTGTGGTCCTTGGTGTTTGCTTACCTTCAGCTGTGGACTAAAAATATGTCCAGGCAGTCTGAAGCCAGCTGCATTTCCTAGGGTAACTGTCTATTGTATTGAATGTTGAAGTGTCTCATACCGTAGACATGGTATCAGCACAGGCCAAATTGCAGGTGTCTGTGTTTCTGAGCTCCCCGTCTGACTTTATGTGAACTTTTAAGAAAGTGGTTTTTAAAGAACTGGTTTTGAGATCCAGACCTCTTCTGCTTCCTCTCCTGGTGCCCCTCCAAAAACGGTCTGCTCTGAGGCTTGCATTCTGGCAGACAGCTGTTCACAGCACTGCTTGGGAAAGAAGATGTGGTTCTGTGGAAGAGCAGGGTTTCACTTCTGATAAATTGCATTGCTGTAAATGTGGTCTTGCTGGCAGGGCAGATTTCCTGCTAGTTTCTTTCTTTCTTATGCTATGGCAACAGTGTGTTCCTTCCTTTACACACTTCTTATTTGTATTTTGGTAATGTTTGCATTTGTGTTGCAGTTTAGGTGTTGAGGAGTTCTAGGCAGGTAAATATGCTTTCACTTTCTCATGGTCTTGAGACATGAAAAAATAGAGATGAAAAGTCTCAGACAAACTGAAAAATTATAAATCATAAGAACTCTTTGAGTGTTACCATTCTGGCCTCAAGGCCGTGGATCTAAATGCTACTTGATGCATCCATCCTTGATTTCCCTGCTTCCTTCACACCCAGCTGCCTTACAGTGTGCAGGCAGCCGGCTCTGCTTGTCTGGCCCTGCTTGCTGTGGAGCAAAGCCATTGCACATGCTTCAGCACACAAATCCTAGCACCCTCCCCACTTGTCAGAATTTGTGCATATGTACAAGTGCTGTCCTTTTGTCCATGTATACAATGCAGTTGGATGCAGACTGGTTATTGCTGTTTAACAATGGATGAATTTGTTTTTAGGGGTGAGCATGTCCTTGAGGCACTGTGGTTCCTTGTTTGTGGGGCAGGCAGGCACCGGGTCCTCTGAGGGCAGCTGCAGCTTCACAGCCCTCTGGCAAAGAAACAGAGGAGTGCAGGCTTTACTTTCAGTAGGCTGGAGCATGTATGCCAAGATATCATGGTGATCATTTCTTCAGATTTCTTCTAGATTTTTGAACAGTTTCTTCACTGCATAAAAGTACTTTGGAGAGTATGACTAGGGGTACAACAGTAGAAAGTAGTAACTTTGGATAAAGGCTTTGGCATATAAGCACTTTAACTAAAAATTAAGAGTAAATCATAAGAACTCTTGCAACATATGAAGCAAGCAATTTACTAAATTGGGTTTTAGGGGAAATGCTTTCTAGCCTTTTGATACTGCATTGTATTCATTGTATATCAGCATGCAATCAGATGTTAGGTTCTCTACCTAATATAACCTGTAACAGTATAGGAAGCAGAGAAAATTGGAATGCTAAAACCCAAACCCATTGATCCAGACAAACAGCCAAAAACATAAGCCACTGGTTTTAATTTTTGGAGGCTGTATATACATGGGCAAAAATAATCTTGTATTACCTTTGAATTACATTCAGAATAAAGAATTGAAATTCATGAGCAGACAAGTGTGATTAAACTTTTGTGTAAGAAGAGTCCATAAGCATCTGTCTCTTGCACCTGCTGATTGGGTACTCAGTATTGAAAGACTCAGTAACTATTGAGTGAGTTTGTAGCAATCTAGTTAATTGTATTGCTGGCTTTATAATGAACATGAATTTCTTTTGTGTCTTCATCAGAATTTCTACCTGACAAGCAAAGGGAAGAAAGAAAGCAAAGAAATGAATGATAAAAACAAAGAGGCTTTGCTGGAGGTAAGCCAACTTATTAGGCTGATGATGCAAATGTTGCTAAAACTCTGCCACCATTTGCATCTGCTCTGCAATAGCAGCATTTCGTTCTTTGTGGGAAATAGTGTAACAACAGGAAGTTCTGTGATCACTGGTGTCTTTGTATTGCAGGTTTAATTTGTTGGCTTTCCTCTGCATCTGCTGCTCCTCATTAAAAATGCAGATTGTTCACTCTTAGGCCAGCCCTTGGGACTTTTTATTGTTAGTAAGGTTGATCAGTACCGAACAATTATCTTTAGGTTAGAAGTGGATTTGCTTCCAACAGAAAAAGACCCATTCACTTTTCCAGAAAGTCTGTTTAATCTCCTGCCTTTCCTGCTCAAGTTTTGCTTCAGATGTATGCTTGAAAGAGAAAAATCCAGAGCTATTTGAAAGAAAAGATTACCACAGTTCTCCAGGCAAGCAGTTTGGAAAAATCTCACAAAGGAAATGCTTTTCTCAGGTGACTGAGGACTCACATTTCAAAATTAGTGCATCTCATGAAGGTGCCAAATGTTAACCAGCAGAAGTCCTGGTGAATTCTAAATGAAAATATTAAGTGATAAGTGTGTTGGCATTAAAAATTACCGAACAGTAGGTCCTCCAAGCAAACAATTAGTATATCTGATTAAACTGTTTTAAATGCTAGAATGTATTTCAAAGTGAAGGCAGAGACTGAGCTGTTTTTAGAGCTCTGAGCAGTCTCTAAAGAATTTCTCTTCCAAAGTATTTCTCTACACAACCTGTAAACACTGTAGTGGAGAAAAAACTCAACAGTACCAGCCACTCTGTTCTATAGCCTTCCCTGAGCACATCTATGTCTAGTTAAAAGTCTTCATAGGCTTTTGCTTGACCCTAACGGATGGAGGTTTTGCAAGCCTTCTTTATCAGTGTGAGCACCCAGTATTAGCTTTAAAAAGTTTCCCTTGCCTGTTTAAGGTGTTCATCTCCCTAGTAACTGCATTCCCCATGTTCATATGTTCACTATCACAAGAAGTGTCTTTATTTTTTAAGGGAGCATTTTTCTGCTATATATTGATAGGATTGTGCTTAAATGGATTTATTTTGTGCATTATTATTCTTGTTGCACAGGAAAGCTTCTGTGGGACATCTGTCATTGTGCCAGAGCTTGAAGGGGCCCTTTATTTAAAAGAAGATGGAAAAAAGTCCTGGAAGAGGCGTTATTTTCTTCTACGAGCTTCTGGAATTTATTATGTACCCAAAGGAAAAACCAAGGTCAGGAAACCAAATAATCCTTTTAGCAATAAAACAATTCATGGAGGTGAAAGTGTAGAACTCCCAAGGTGACATTTGAAGAGCACTGTCTGGTGCATCTGAGAGGGTTGAGGTTTTCATGGTTCAACTTTGACTACACCACTTGTGCAAATACTAGAGTGCAGTCACTGAATTCTGTAATGTTTCTCTCGTTTTGATTTCTAGGGATAGATAAAAGTATTAATAAAATACTGCTCCTCCAAACAGCAGGGGCGTAAAGAAAAACAGCATAGCACCCATCAGCTGGTGGTGTGTTGCCAAAATACTTCACTGTTACATGGGTTCCCTGTGAAAGTATGTCTTAAAAAGTTGAGAAGTAAACTGATTTCTTGGCACAAAAAAGGTAGGATTTTACTTTGCTTGATACTGATTTTCTGCACCAGTAACCAGCATATGAAATGCTATACTTTTTTAATACAGTTATCTGTACCTAGAGAATGTGTTGGGCCTTTTATGGCTTTTTTAGACACCCTTTGTGTTGAAAGAAGTGAGACAGAAGCATCTACCTGGCTGAATCAAGTTCACTGACATTTAATATGACAAAATATTTAAAGAGTCTGAATTGCCAGCACTGGATGTATTGTACATAAGGGCAGCTGGCTTTTCATTTCCACAGTGATGAAGCAGAACAGTGGATTCTGGGACTGGTGGTTATTTTTTTGTATTCTGAAAACCACCTCTGTTACCATTTGCAGCTCTGATAATGCTTCATATTTAGAAATGCTGCTGCTGCTGGTGAAGCTTTACTGTTATGATTTGTGCTTTGCAACTTAACTCTTCTGCTATTTCCTGACTAAATTACAAAGGAAAAAAAAATTTGTCTTGTTGTGCTGCTGCTCCAGTGACCTGTGTTTATAATCAAACCACAGTGAAATAAAGATCACCTTGCTGCTTTCACAGCAATTTATTTTGACCTTACCTGACCCTGAGATAATGGCTTTCATACCTCAAATCAGGTTGTACACACAACATCGTATCAATTAGGATCTAGAATGCTATGTAGGAGGCACTTAAGGTGGTAAAAATATAAGAATAGTCAAATGCCAAGTCCATCTTGGACATTTCCTTGTAGCATGCCTCCCAACAGTCACCAGTAGTACAGTGCCAAAGCAAGGCAAGCATGTCCTGATAATTACTCAACCTTTTTTCATCATCCAGTGATACCTTTTTCAGTGACTTTTCATCATAGTGCAAATGAGGAAAGTGCTTTTTTTTTCAGGTGGTAGGCTGTAAATGTAGGCTCACACAGTCCCCTTGTAACAGGTGTTTAACACTTTACTGTCTGTCATTGCAGCCTGTGTAACAGCCTATGTACCACCCTGCCTATAATTGAGCCATTTTTAGGAACTGTGTGAGTGCTTTAAAATCACTATATTACCACCATGAATCTAGTTCTGTAGGAGATAGTCACAGCTCTTTAAAATGGTAGCACAGTCAACTGTTTGCTCCTGCATCTGTAACAGCCTTCAGCAAAAGGATGCCTACGTCCATGTCTTAGCCATTCCAGAGAAAGTCAAGTCTCTTAGCTCAAGTCTGTGTTTAATGGTGATCTAAGTGATTACTGCAGTCTATTGGAACAGCTGAGGATCAGGTACACATGTCTGTCGTGAAGACAGTAATCTCTAGCACATGAGCAGGATGCAGTGAGGGTGTTAATCTTAAAGCACTGCAGTAGAATTCAGTAGAGCTCTTCAGTTAAAGCCCTTAAATTATAAGAGTTCATCCCTTGTCGGGGTGGTATGAAAAGTGCACGTGCACCTTGTACATCATTCAGTTGTGGGTAGAGTCATTCTTTCTATGAGTTACAGAAACAAACAGTTGGCAGACAACGGTATCTTCAGCTGCTGCAGCTGTTTTAAAATTCATCATATATATTCATGTTTTCACTTACTACAAAAAGGTAAAGAAGTCTGGCATACCTTTGGCACTTTGTGCTGGCTGTAAAACACATAGCAAAGGTGAAAATACAGGGGAACATTCAGATAATTTTACACACATGCTTGTGGTGGTTTTTGTTGTTTCAGGGTTATTTGTTAACAAACCAGCACAAGTCAGCATTGCTGTCTTAATTTCTTTCTTCAGCACTGCTCTACTTACATTCCATTCAAAAACGTGCTGCTATTGGACAGGGTCACAAAACAAAAACATCAGAATTACAGATAATTAAAAAATCTATTTCTGTTAATTGTGTTGCTTTGTCATGTTAACGTTGCTATGTCATGTTAACATTGCACTAATACTTGTGATAAGCGCCTTTGTCCATTACATAAAAATCTGTTCCTTAGAAGATACTGCATTCCTGTTGGTCTTAATCACTATTGCCTTGTTCCTAAAGGAAAGGAACAACTCATTATACTGCATGGATTTGAGCACATTTAGGAATTTTAAAATGTTTGAAAAACCAAAGTCCACACACTCACTGACAAAATCTCTGGCACCATCAGCCTCAGTGGAGACAGAAAGAGGGAGAGAGAGGCTGTCTACATCCAGTAGGAAGTGTTTCCCCACAAATCTTACTTGCAAACTCAATTTGTAAAGAAAGCCAACTCAAGGATATATTTTAATGAAAATATCATTACGAAAGAGAGCAGCAGACAAGAACCATCATATGCGTATTTTATCATACCCTCATATCATATCACATCATATCATCATATCATGTCATATCATATCATATCATATCATATCATACCCCATTCTTAGGGGTAGAGGGGTCTTGTGGTTTGTTGTTTTCTTCTTCCTTTTTCCCCCCACAATTTCCTGATTTCTCAGTTTAGCCAGAAGTGACCGTGTGAAATGGCTATTTTTGCATTTCCACTCAAAGGATTGCAAAATTTACTGTGTGCAGAATTCTTCACCGAGAAACATGCCAGCAACAGAAACCTTGTCACTTTAGCAATATATTGTGAACAACCAAATATGATAAATAGAAATGGAATGATGCCAGGAAATTTGAGAAAAGTCAAAGCAAAACAGATTAATATATGCTTATTTCCTGATGAGGGTTTGTTTGTTACATGTACGAAAGAAAAACAAACTCCCAAAGCAATTTAGAACCCCCAAATCTTTCTCCACTCAGAGTTTTTAGGGTGTAGTTTCCTATATGGGGTTCTCTTTGGTCATATTAGACATAAGCTAAAATCTCCACACAAAGCAATGAAGCACAGCAAAACCAGAACAAGGGCAAAGTGTTGAACTGTGTTATAGATTATTCTTAATACATACTGACCCCCTTCCAATTTTTATTTTAAGAAAGCAGACACTTAAAGTTAATCTTTGTTTTTTCAGTCAGCTTCCTAAGAGTTACAGGAATAAAAGTCATTGGCCTTCATGTACTTGAAAAAGGTCGTATTAATGAGTTTCACATCAAAATTAAATTTGTTCTAACAACTATGGGCTTGGTTTTCATTTGTAGACATCACGGGATCTGGCATGCTTCCTTCAGTTTGAGAACGTGAATGTGTATTATGGTTATCAACACAAAGTGAAATATAAGGCACCTACAGATCACTGCTTTGTCTTAAAGGTAATGTGCAAGAAAAATAAGTTCTGCAAATGTCACACAGTTTCTTTTATATGTAAACCTGTTTTAAGTTTGAAGCTCCAAGGATCCTGATGAGGTAAAATAACTCCTGCAAAATCATGTGTAA
This sequence comes from Machaerirhynchus nigripectus, assembly GCA_013397975.1. Lineage (NCBI taxonomy): Eukaryota > Metazoa > Chordata > Aves > Passeriformes > Dicruridae > Machaerirhynchus > Machaerirhynchus nigripectus. Next base: position 273,067 of record VZRQ01002675.1, on the reverse strand, counting down.
TTTCTTCATTGTTTCATTGTTATCAGCAACATACATTAAGAACCTTAATTTTATTACTGATAGTCCTATGATATATGTCTACCATGCATCTATAAAGTTGTCTTCAAAACAGGGTTGACTGTTCAGGTGACTGGACATGTTTGGGCAGATGACACCCAGGTCAGATAACAAGAAGTCTGGCAGTCCCTAATTTTGATGTTATGACCACTATGGATTGTACACTAAAAAGCATGTCTACTTTTTTTCTGGTGTAGTCATACCTGTTGAGGGGTTTGTTGAACTGAAGTGCAAAATTTTGCAGGAATAGGCATCTCATTTGTCGTATTTCATTGCACCGCTGTTTCTGGCAGGAAGGCAAAATACATTGCTCATCCACTCATGAAAATCAATGCTTGCTCTTGAATAAGAGCTGAATGCTGCCTCTCCAAGTAATAGCACTGCAAGTAGGCTGGGAATTCTGCATTCCTCTCAGGAAAGGAGAAGAAGCCCATGCTTTTCACCTAGTTTGGATAACAGAAATGAAGCTTTGAGGTTGCAGTAATTTGGCCTTGCTTGCTGTCATTTCACTGTGTACAAGACAGAAGATAATCTTGTTGCTGCTTTTCTTTTTAAAGGCGTGCAGTGCGAACAAAGTATTAGAAAACACGCTATCTTGCCATCTCAGAAAAAAAGTACAGGGAACATTCACATCGGAGGTCACTTACAGTACCACATTTCTAGCCGTAGTTCCACACTTAAAGCCCTTTTTTATTCAGATCCAAAATGTCTGCTAGCCCAATTTACATATGGCCAAGCAGAAGTGGTTTAGAGACACAGATATATTTTCTGAAACAGATGTATCTAATTAACACAGATGAACAGTTTTAATGCTATAGTCCTCCACAAAACACTCTGCAAGAAACACAGGTGAGGTTTCAGAAGTTAACAGGTAAGCATTGCTTCTGAAAAGTACAACCTCTAATGAAAAAAAGGAAAAGGGGAGCTGATGTAAAAAATAAGGGGATATCGATTTTCTAAACAGGTGACTGGTCTAAGAACTATCTGACTGATTTAATAACAGTTACATTCTGTTCAGATGAAAACAAGAGCATGATTTTTTAATGTATGTAGGAATGTGTTTAAATGTTCACAATAGTTAGGTACACTTTCTGGACTTACTGCCATCTTTTCTGAAAAGAGGTATGCTATTTACACTAGCAAAAAGTCACACCTCAGCTGAAATTCTTGCTTTATTTCATCTGTGATGTTAGCGCTGTACCTTCCATGTGAAATGGGAAGAACAAGATCAAAAGCTCACATGGGAAAGCTTTATGTGTAATAGGTTTATAAATGCATGAGACCTACTTAGCAAAACTGTTTGCTCTGATGCTTCTAAAATGTGTTTGCTGTAGACAAGAATAAACATTGTATCAATAATTCTGAATGTAACTTAGTTTATGTTAGATTATGTTACAGTGCTTGTTTTTTATTTTAATTACTACAAATCATCATTTGGTAGGTTCTTTACCCACTCAGTTTCAGACTTGGCTTTTTTTAATGGCTCACTTGCAGTGGCTGGAGCTCGTGGGGAAGTACAGGCAAATATTGCTATCTTCATATCTTCTGTTGTTCCAAAAATGAAAGTCTCCCACTTAGGGTGGCTTTCTGAGGGTGGTGCAGTGGAAAGTTTAACATCTATTATAATTTCTGTACATTTATTTTTATTCTATATATTTAAATAGACTATTAATTCTACTTTTTGAAGCCATGCTGCTGAAATGAGTTCTCATATCCTTGTCTTACTTTTAGAGGTTGGAGCTGAGGATGTAATACATCTTGAGATCTGTGGGCTCAGAGAAAGAGCAAAGTTAAATGTCAGTCTCCTTGATTGGATCCTTGGTGACACAAAAGTGTGTGGACAGTAACATACAGCCATTTATCGCACTTAGTCACATTTTCTTCCTCTTTGGTTTTATCTGTAAGTCTCCCAGAAGAAAATATCTCTCTTGCTGGGAAACACTTGTCCTGACATGTCAAAGGAAAACAAACCATCAGTCTTGAGATATTTCTCATCCTGCCATATTTTGAAAATGAAGTCCTCAGGAAGAAATAACAGTACTCTTGCAGATAGGTGCAATGAGCAAAAGGCAGTGGATTGAATGGGTAGACATTTTTTATTACACTGGAAGCCTAGTAATTTTGAAGGAGTTTGAATGCCCAATTCAGTCCAAGCCAGTTGGAAATTTCTTCACAGCCTAGGTTTTCCTGTGTCTTCCCAGCTCTTCCATTCCTCTATGTATGCCTTGCCACAAAGGGCGGGATAAGATTATCTGTTTTACAACAAATAGGGGAAGGTAATTGGAAGAGTAGCAGCCATAGCCCATACTAACTGTTCACTGAGGTGGCTGTAAAGCAAAGAAAATATTGTGAGGGAAAATGTTAGTCTGCAAGCCCGTATTAGCTCCAGCAAGCTGTAATGCCAGTTGGCAAGTTTTTGAATAGCATACCACTATATTTTTTAAAGAATTATTGTTTTCTGAGGACCCCCTTGGGAACTGCTGTGTCAAAATGGCGAGAAGTCATCAGCTAAGTTACTTGCTCTGCTGTGTTTCAAACATAACAAAAGAACCTGTCCAGCTCAGAGACAAGAGACCAGCTTATACTTTCCATCTCAGGAGAAGTTCAGGAGAAGTTCAGGAGTAGCAGCTTCAGCAGTACCTTGCTTCTGTGCTGGGCAGAAAATCCTGCTGAATTCAGAAGCAGAAGAATTTTCCCAGCTTTGAGCACTAAGCTGAAAAGATACCGTATTTATTTCTGACTGGTCGAGCTGTTGGCATCCTTACTCCAAGAGCAGGGACATGCCTGTTGTTCATTCAAATGACAGCAAATGGCCAAAGAGGGTCGGCTGGTTTGGAATTGAGTATGGTCTCAAACTTGAAGGAAGTGTTCTTTCTTTTCCTCCAGTCCCCAGTTGTATGATGGGCCTTCTAAACAGGTAACTAGGCTAAACCCAGTAACATTTGTTCCTGCTTCGAAGGTTTTGTCTCATATTAGCAGGGAGAAAAGAGAAAACATTTCCTTTTGCCTCCCCCCAGTCTTGGTCATCTTTATGGTGCATCTTTATGGAGCGAAGAGCGCTCAAGGAATGTTACAAGAATGAGCAGAGCATTCCTGCCATTTTTATATCTATATTCCAGGCATTGCCAAGAATGCAAAGAGAATATAAACACTGTAAATAATGTTAACCACAACCCTGGTGACCTGGTTTTAGCCAGAACAAGGAGATTTTTCAGGTTGTCTGACACAGCCCTGAATAATATGGGTGTTGCCTCAAAGTCTTCATGACATTTCTTCGAATATTGCTTCACTTTGATCTCTCTAAATGGGATGTGGGCTTTTTCTCCAGTTTCTTCTCCTAGGCTACAGTCAGGTACGGGGCTTGCAGAGACAGCGACCCTTTGGTCCTAGGGCCTGTCCCAGCTAACATGCATCCAGTCACCAGGAGCTGGCAGCTCCCTCTGTCCTGTTTATTTTTTAATCTAGGTGTTTAATTTCAGCTTCAGTGATCATACCAGGGCTACCTAGCTAATGCTGGCTTGGGTATCAGGAGAAGTGTAGCAACAACAAGACCATGCACATCGTGGGCAGGTTGCTTTGATACTTATCCTGAAGCTGTGGTGGGTTTTGCAGCCTGTGATACTGGAGCTGCACCTAAATTAGCTCAAATATAAATATTCTTACCTGCAGATCTATCCTGTAGGATATTCCTCTTACAGCTAGAGAAGCACAACATGCTGTGAGTGCTCCTTGAGTATCATTTGTTCCCATTATGTCAGCACCTCATTGTATATATTTTACCTCAGGACAAAAATGGGCTGTGCTTTGCTTATTTGTTAATAATCAAGACACTGAGGAGATAACAGGCAAAAGGGTGGGGTGCCAGAAATAATTAAACATCACAGTGTTTACTAGCAAAACAGAGAGCATTTTGCTGAGCTTATTCAGAAGTTTCCTTTCAGGATGATTCAGAAGACAACTGCAATAACAGAACAAAGCAGCTACTTCCTCATATCAGGCAGCAGAAAGCCCAGCTGTGACCAACCAGAAAGAGCACAGCTGGCTAGTTGGTGTCTGAGAGCAGGGTCACCTTTAGCTGTGCCTGTGCAGCAGACCAGGACTGATATGTCTGGGTCCTGAGGATGAGAGTGCAGCCTGGCACAGAGGCTCCAATGGACTTGGCTTTCAGGAATCCTTAGGCTTTGGGGCAGCTATAAAACTTGAACTGTTTTATTTCCCAGTGGCTACTTGGTCTGTGCTGAGCTCCAGCCTTCTTAAATGCACTTGTTCTATACCACTGCTAAACAAGTCTTCCTCCCTTGAAGGAAGTCCCACATTTCAAAACCCAGAAACAACGAAGAGAACCCTCAGTGTATCAGAAACGGAGCCTCTGAGTATAAGAAATACTTTTTGGACAGCTTCTCCTGTAAACATGCAGATTCTTCCTATTTTGTACTCAGCCTAAGTCTAATGCTTACATAAATTTAAAGATCCCACCTCTCTCTTTGGCATCAAAGTGAGTCCTTTCCTAATAGAGACCTCCATATGCAGAGAAGAGGAAAGAAGGGCAGCCAAGTTTGAAAAAAGACCCTCACTCAAACCTGCCTCTGCCAAGTTCAGATTTGTCCCTTCGTTCCCAGCAGAGCTGGCAGGAGAGGGTCACAGCACAGCTCTCCCTGCCACACTGCAGAGTGCTGGCCACTCCTGGGAGAGCAATGCTGAGGGAACAAAATTCTCTCTCATTTCCAGCAAAAATATATTCACACACTGCACGCAGCAAGTAGGAATGGTTGGGTTCCTCAGAGCCACCTTTGCATTTACAAATGTGTGTTTTTCTATCTAGATTCCCTGCAAATTTTCTCATTCACTATCTACTATGTTATATGGGAAATGCTAAGAAATGAGTAAGACCTTTCATGGTTTATTTAATATTCTGGAACTGAAAGTCCACAAAAATAAGGTATTTCACCAGGAAGGAAGGGATCTGTCCATTATGCTAGCAACAGCATCCATTGCACTGAGCAGAAATTGTGAACGTAATGTTTATTTTGTGGATTGTCTCTGTGTGTGCATGCGCACGCATGCTCGTCCAGGAGCTGATTTTGTCACACCATGTTGAGAAATCTTTCAGAGCAGACAAATAGCAAGGTAATCTATATGCAAATTTGCTGGTTTAGTCAATCTGATGTGCCTGTGACAAAGAGTGGATTTAATTATAGTTTATTGGTGCTGGTTATGCTTGAGTAATCTGGAGGTAATGGTGCATAATGCTGAATTAATCTAGGATGAAAAAAATTGGTTTCCTGGGGATAAACTGAGACAAAGGCGAATCATCCTCTATTTCTACAGCTGGGTACATTTTCCTGTACAGTCAAAACAGTTACGTTTTCCTGGCATTGTTTGGCACCATGATTTAAAAAAAAAATTTCTAATGATCCAAAGAATTTTGGAAGTAAATTTTCAAAAAGAATAGCTTGTTTGCAACAGCAGCATCATTCTAGCAGGTAATTTGGTATTTAGCTGCTTCTCTCCTGATTCCCTCCTCCCTCACACCCAGTGTGCTCCATGCAGGCTGAGTCATGTATGTAATGCATTCAACACAAAGACAGTTAAAAATGTAGAAGGTGAGAATTAGCAGTATTTGAGATAGAAAACACTATGAATAACATCTATGTAGAACACATGGCTAGTGCAGGAAACAAAGACAGAAAAGAGGAGATTTTTTATTCCTTTATGTGAAAGATTTGGAAACTGTGTTAGTATGAGTGCTTCAGATAAGTGTTTCAGAGTAAAATTCGTTGCTAGATAAACTAAGAAAGCAAAAGTAGAAATACTTTTTACTGCAGAACACTTTCAGGTATGTGGGATTACAGTCATGTACATGCACAGTTTTGCTAGATTAATGTATAAACAGTGGGGAGAAAAAAGAGAGTGGACAGGGAGAAATTTAATATGATAGCTTTGGAATATATTACTTCCTGCGTAAAGCAGACCTCTTTGTTTACAATGGCTATTACATATATTTTTAATAACCTAAAAATTTTGCCTCTGGTCATTAGAGAAACATAGGTCAAAAGAATAATTTCCTTATAATAGGGCAATTAGTCTTTTATTCGTAGAGTTCACACATCTTCAAAAGATCAGTTAGGCATGATCATCTTCCTGCAAGGAGTGCATAGCATCAGAATTTGACCGCGATGAATAGTAGATCGCAAATCTGTCCCATTTCAATGTGACCTTTGAAAGGTGCGAGTATTAATTCTACTTTCAGTCATGGGAGCCAGAAGAGTCTCAGCTTTTCAGAGAAGCTAGTTCAACACAGCACAAGTTCATCAGTTGTAGTTAAGGTATCCAAAAGCATTGAGCATTTTGCGAAAATTCGGCCGAAAGCCAAAGCTTGTGATCCAAAGTTAGTCACTCTTTATGCTTCTGGCTGTTGTTTCTGCCTCAGAGACTGAGCAATGATCCATATATTTTGGGGCAAAGAATGCAATGAGATGCTTGAATAACTTCAGTTTACTTTTCATCTTCAGTGCTGGAAGAAGGCAAAGCAAAAGAACATTTTATTGGGATAATCTCCAATTTCATGCACACATGGCCTTCAGTCATTTGTTTTGGCAGAAACCACAGAAACCACATCATTCAGTTTCCATTTCTTCAGGTTTTCAATGTGTTTTATCTTTTTTTCCTTAGGCAAAGAGTTTACTTTATATCTGAAAATGTTATCTGTGGACAAATATTTTTTTAAACCTCTTCAGAAAACAAACTCTTTATATTCAAGTGCTTCTGCTTTTTTTACCTCTAGACAGTTGATACTTTCAGAGGAGACAGTGGGACAGGGGAGAATACTAGGTTCTGTTCCGAGCCTTTTCAGTGCTTTTCTGGGTGAAACATGGCACATCCTTTTGCAGCCTGACATTCGAGATGCTCAGATCTTAATACCTGCAAAATCAGGCTCAATGATGCAACTAGTTCATCATTATTAAGAGTTTTGACATGGATAGATGAAAGTTCACTTTAGTCCATATTTTTTCAAAGCACTATTCCATTTTTTTAATGTGAGAAAAATTCTGGAGTCCCTTTCTACTTGCGTATTTCCACTTTTATTTTAAACTATGACTTCTAGAGTTGTTGCTGTTTAAGCAGTTGTCTTTCATAATTCATTTTGGTGCTGCACATTTTAGAGGCAAAGGTGCTAAACCTTTCCAGAGAAGATGTTTTCACTTTGCTGTCAGATGATTTTAATGATCTTTTCAGGACATGATATGCACCCTATAACAAAATAATTTATCTGTGTCTATATGTAAGGTCTGGCATACTGAGGTTAGTGTTATTTTGCCTTAAAATACAGTATTCCTCATGTGTGTCATGATTGATGTTAGTGACCTCTGTTAGTCTCACAGAGAGGTTATTAAAGAGGCTCTGAATCTTGTGCAGTGACTGCAGCTGCTTATGTCTGTGTGCTGGACTAAACACTCTCCTGAGACACCGGAGCTGTGAAAGGAGGAAATCGGTCCACATAGAATCATAGAATCGTTTAGGGATCTTCATACCAAGTCAGCATTTCCAGGCACTTCCAGCTGCCTAGATTCTTCTTTGAATTGCTTATTCTGAGTCACCATTTTTAAGCACTATGTAGTAGATTTTGTCTGAAGGTTTTACCTTGTTGAGCTTGTAAAGGTCAGCATCGAGAACAGAGACTTCTGCCATTTGTACTGCTGAAGCAATTCCGCTATGATACAGTTCCTCCAAGCAAGCAAATGGTGGGGTGGGTGGGCTGTGAAAATTCTTGGCTGAAACATTTTACCTTCTTACCTAAAGTAGCATGCTTCATGCATCTAAAAACCACAGGAAGCCAAATGTCTCAGTCTGAGCCACTTACTAATAATCTTGTATGGGTATAAACCTTCAGTGCTAAGCTTGGTGCTGCTGGTGTTTGTTCCTGTGGTCTGGCCTTGCAGACAGCTGCTGTAGGCAGCCTCTGTGCTGGGCAGCCTGGCACAGTCCTCCTTAGGTCTGATCCAAAGCCTGTGTGAGGTGAGGGGGATATTTCTAGTTGACCTCATTGGGCTGTGGATCCAGTAATACGTTAAGCTTTATGTGTCATTCATAAAGTTACATGTAAAAGCAGCCAGTGCTGCTGCTGCTGCTTCTTGGAAAAATAAGAGATAATACAGTTCTCAGCTGTAACCAAGAGATTATACAGGGTGCCTGCATCGGTCTGTCTGACCTTCCTTTGCAGAGCTGGGGGTTCAACAGCTTGCTAGTTTGGTCCCTAACTGACAGGATATAATTGTGACTGTGCACTTAATCACAGTTGCTGATTGGAGTAATTTAATAAAGGAATTGATTGGGGCAATTTGGAATAAGTCCCACTGGTGAATATCAGTAGTTAAGATGGATTACTTAGTGGAGACAATAGCCGGGAAAATATATGGTAAAGGGTAGCCAGTGAGTAACTCACATGTTAGCCAGCAAGGGACACTGTCCCCTTGTTCACTGACAGTTCCCCCTCAACTTCTCAGGATGGTGAGAACCCCACAGTCTGAAAGTATTCATAGTCAGGGTAAGGAGCGAGGTGAGGAAGCTTGCTGATGATGTTGTGTTATTCAGATCATCGAGGAAAGGGCAGACTGAACAATTCTGGAGGGCCATTGTGAGGCTGAGGTTCAGTGCTTAGTAGTTGTCAGATATAAATCAAGCATTAGGAATGATTAGGAAAGACATAGATGATAAAACAGCAAATGTTGCTTTACCATGGCACAAGTTCATGGTTTCTCCTCACCTGTTCTGGTCCTCTCATGTCAAAGGGAATATATAATAAACTTGGGAAAGTATCAAGCAGGAGAAACAAGGATAAGCAAAGGTAAGAAATTACTTTGACTTGAAGAATGAAGAGACTAGAAGCCCGTAGGCTGAAAAGGAGAGACAGCTTGCCAAGAGTATGATGTGAGTCTCTGGGCTCAGGAGTGGCATGGAAAGGTGTAGCTAGGGGTCAGGCATTCAGTGTCTCTTCCAAAACGAGAATGTTACACAAAGCTAGTGGCAGTCAGGTTCAGAGAAGGAGGTAGTTCTTCATAGAATGTGTGACAGGCCCACAAAAATTATTGCTGAAAGGTGTTGTGGGTGCCAGAACTCCCTTGGTGCTCAATAAAAAACTGAAGAAGTACCTGCAGGAGAACCTAATCATGGAGAAACCCTGTGTGCCTCAGAAAATCCCTGAAAATCGTTGTAGACAGAGAGAGTACAGAGAAGGAAGTATCATATATGCTTATCTTGTTCTTTCTCTTTCCCCATTTCTGGCTACTCTCAGAGTCCAGATACTGGGTTCAGTATCTTGATCTGACACAGTACAAGTGTTCTTGTGAAACTAATACTTCCATAGGGTGCCCCAGAGGAGAGGTCTGCAGCAGCTCCTCTTGAGCACCCCAGAAGCAGATCCCAGTGGCAGGGCTGTGTGTATGTGCAGCACCATTAGCTTGCTCTATGCCATGACCTCCTCTGCCTTGTTATGCAGTGTGGACATTCTTCCAGATGTTTGCATGAATCATTTGTTAAATGATAGAAGTCTTGTGTTTTTTCTTGTAATAAAAACACACACTGGTAGATGTGGTGTTTAAAAATGGGGGGAATATGTAGATGCAGTAGACTTCTTTTCATGAAAAAGAAGGGGAAAAAAAAGCTCACCTTTTTCCTTCTTGAAAGGTTTGGGTGCCATCTGCTGGGTTCAGTAGAACCTTACACACTGGAGCAAAATTGCTAGTTGCTGGTTGAAATGTGCCTGAAGAACTGAATTTGCTGAGGATTGCAGTGTCTTTGTTTGCACCTCCTGGTTCTTTTGTCTCCATTGCTGATAAAGTAACCCAGGTATATGGGATGTACTCTGTCACACAAAAAAGTGCCTGCTTACAATTTTTAAAGGTACCATTCAGGCTGAATTCTCTAATGGTTTTCACTGTGTTTGGTCACCTAATGGAGAAATAGTGGAAGGAAATAAGGATTTTTGGGCTTTGTGTCCTAGCCAAGTATTGTGCTAGCAGAGCCCACTCTGAGCAGCCTTCAGGCTCTCTGGGGCTGTGGGAGACAGGGACAGGCAGATGCTGGGAGCTGGAGCAGGCTGTTTGTCCAGGGACCTGGTTACTGCCTCTGTTTGAAATGTGACAGAGTATAAAAACAGGACACAGCCCTGTACGTTGAGCTGTATGAAGGTACCAGGTGGGTGAGGGTCCATGAGGTGGGCATGGTGCCTGCTCTGCAGTTAAGGCACCTGGTGACAGTGAGCTGGCACCTCTGGCCTTGTAGTGTAAGATGTCCCTAGCTCACAACCTGGGAGTGCCCCAGAGCAAGGCAATAGAATAAGGTAGCCAAGGGCACTTCCAGGGGGCTGAAGCAGACTTGGCGTGTTCATTGCCCAGGGGAGATGGCCAGCTGTGTGTTTGCAGAAAAATGGCCAAGAGTGTGACCTGTGTGAGCAGGTGAGTGCAAACATGCAGGGACCTGTAACATGGTTACCTGCAGCACTGCCTTGGGATGCATCTGTCACTGTGAGACCTCTTAAGGGGTAATGTCCCTTTCATTTTTAGTTCCTCAGTTATCTCCATGGTATGTTCCCTTTCACTCCATAATTTGATGATACGGGGCTTTGGCAGCAAGAGTGGCTTGTGTGATCCCATCCTCTCATCCATCCCTTGCTACTCATTCTCTCCCCTAGCCACAATGTCCCTTATCCCCTTGCTGTATGTGAGGTCATGCTGTGTACTGCTGTGTTTAAAAACATATAAACCAAAACTAGAGCATGATGAAATGGGTTATATTTAACCCAGACCAGTTCTGGTTTTTTCTTTTTAATCAGAATATGGCCTCCTGAGCAGCTGGGTCAGCACAAGCAAGGGAAGCCTGGTGTCTGCAGTGCTGAGTGGGGAGCAAGGGACGCATGGCTGAGGAGCAAGTCCTCTGTGTTTGGCTCTGCTTTTGAACCCCTGGATCACCCAGCTGTGGGCAGGGTTTTGCCTCTGCACCAGGACATGCCAGCCCACCAGCAGACATCTGTGAGGAGATGGCACCTACGTGAACCAGAGGCTGGCAGCACTCTGTGCTCTGAGGGACCCTGCCAAGTTTCCCCCATCCAGCACTGCTCTGCTTTGGGGGCTCAGTGACATGTATAAACTCAGTGTCCTTGCTGCTAGGTGGAGGTGTGCTTTGAATTTTTAACTGCACAGGCTGAAAAGAGAGGAGTGTGACAATAGCGAATCCTTGGAGCATATTTAGCTACTCTTTGTGCATTCACAATATTTCACTAACTGTGCACTTACCATTTTTAAGAATATAGATAGAAATGAACACATAAGTAAGGGACAATGAAGCCTTTTTCCTTTGGGTGCATTCTTTTCTTTGCATATCAAGAGGTAGCAGTATGTTATTCCACCCAAGCTACTAAAGACTTACATCCTTCTCTGCTTTAGCAGGGAAAGCAAATTCCTTCAAAGTTTTAGAGAGAATGTTCAGTCCTAGGCAAGTAGGAAGTCTGGCATTTTGGTGGTCCTGGAGTTGCAAAGGTATGTCAACACATACCCATACTACCTTGATCGAAAAGGAAGGAGATCCTAAACTTTGTCCAAAATTAAAAAAAAAACAAAAGTTTAAAAATTGTAGAAGTTTCTAATACAAGCAAATGCAAAAGAATACTCTGGTGGTGTTGGATTTTGAATGATCCTCTATCTAGAACATATCACAGTTTTGTATACAATTTTGCAAAAACAGCAAGAGCAAAGCAGAATAAAAATGTATAGGAAAAAAGCTAGAATTGAGCCCAAAGAAAGGCAGTCAGTTAGGAGAAAAATCTGTTTTAGCTGAAAGTTTGTACTTGAACAAATTTAACATACTCTTTAAAAATGAATTATGTTCAGCATTCAGTCTGGGCACCTCACATATGACAAACTCACAAAATGAGAAACAGACTTCCTTCTAGTGTTTGTACATTGAGTGTTAGACATTGAACAAGAGCAACTGTAAACTTCATTGAACTCTATATCACTGTTACAATTCTGAAGCCCTTGAATTCATATTACAATGCATTTAAATGATTTTAAGCAAAAGCTGCCAGTGGCAACTCGTGTATAGTTCATAATCACCATGTTTTTTATATTTTCTTATACTCTGCTGCCTTTTTTTTCCAAATCATCTTCATGATGTGTTTTCACAGGGTCATTGTGTAGAACCTTCAGACTTTTGTATAGTGATTTAATTTCTGTGTTTGTCTTATTTTATAAATTATTATCTTTCAGCACCCGCAGATTCAAAAGGAGTCACAATATATCAAGTACTTGTGCTGTGATGATAAAGCAACCCTGCATCAGTGGGTAACAGGAATAAGAATTGCCAAGGTGAGATTAAAAGTAAATTTACTTTAACATGTTTTCTGTAAAATCAGGTCTTCCTCAGGTTACTGACTGTCATCACCTCAACTGGAAGTGCTGTGACAAGAATGGACATTCATGCTAATTTTACCATAGAAACAAAGATCAGAAGTGCATGATGAGCATGGATTTGCTGAATATCCCTGCACCTTAGCTATCAGTGTCTTTTTATTATTAACATAGGAGTGAGTTCAGTAGCTGTAAAACCCATATACTCATAAAACTTACTGCACAGTTATCTGGCTCAATAATAATATGCTGTGGCTAAAGATGTGCAAGCTCTGGTCAGTCTAGCTGGGACGTTTTTCAGACAGTCCTACCCAAATTATCTGCCTCACTCTGTTCAAAAAGATCCTAATTGACAGCCCATTTGGGTTTTTTGGACAAAATATTAAGGGAGATGGATTTATACATAGCCTTGGTATTGGCTATATTTTCCCAAACAGACCCACTCCTCTTATCTGTTAGTCTGGGCTTCTTCATGACAGTTCTGCTGCAGGGTGACATGTAACAAAGGTGTAGGGTGAACATCAAATTATGTTGTGTCTTACACTGACAGAGCTGTTTGCTCTAGAGCCTGGAATTCAGTGTCTCAAGTCTCCAGTTTGAAAATGTAATACTTGGAAAATGACTGGAAAGAGATACTTACTGAGAACAGTTGATTTTAAAGCCAAGGACTGTGTTTGGTCATGGGGATTCATGTTTTATCGTGCTATTACAGAGATGCTTTCCACCTGGCCTTACACAGAAAAGGACACACTAGTTGTAGAAAGATACTTTTTAACAAAACTAGATAAGAAGAAACAGGGTCAGAAAAGTTGTCCAAGAACACAACCAATGTTTTGCCTTTGTCAAACTGATACTATGTTTTTGATTGTTTTGCAGTATGGCAAGACACTCTACGACAATTACAAATATGCAGTGAAGAAAGCTGGCTTGTCCTCTCGGTGGGCGAATCAAAAACTGGTGGAACCAGCAGCCCCTGCAGGATCCTCATCAGCAGGTACTGACACTGTCACAGCAGCTGAAGTCACATTTATTGCCCACTTCTATTATGTTGCATAGTCTTTGTTCAGAAAACTATCCCATGGATTCAGCAAGATGTCTTCTTATAGACAGGCCAGTGTAGCTTTGGTCTAAGACTAAGCCCAGCAGCAGAGCTCTCACTTTACAGTTAGAACTTGGAGAATACAAAGACAGTTCACTGAAGATCAGTTTAAATCTGCATAACCTAATAAGGTACTTTCCTGTCAGCATCTGAATCCTTTATCCTCCATCTACATTTTGCACACCGATGGTCCATGTCTTGAAACTTCCTGTTTGCCCATCTCTACACTGGCTGTATTGGAGTTTTTCTTCCAATCAGGAAAAGGGATGAGTGGGATATTCTGAGACTGATCATTATAGAAAGATTATTACAGGGTGAGCCACTCTCCTTCCTAGCCTTTCACTCATTTCCATGGTAGCAATGTGGGTGTTAGGGCACAAGAGTAAGAAAGGATTGGGTTATATTCTAACCTTACTTTTCCAGTAGCTTCATCATACTGCTGTTACTGATCTAATCATTATACAAATACAACAGTGCAGGATACTAGCTGTAACTTGCTTGACTATTTTTAGTTTACATGCTTAAGATATGCTTTATTAGGAAGGGTATGCTGGCCAAGTACTTACTGTCATAAGACAGGCAGAGTCAAAATCACTGCTGGCAGTTAATATTCTGACTTCTCATGTAGACAACTCAAACACCTTTCTAGGACTTCAGTTCACCTTTTCTGAGTACATGTGAGATAGAGGGTGGTCTTCCTACTATTCCTTGGAGTCAAATCATGTTAATAAATACACATCTGGGGTGGGAAGATCCAGTAACAGACTCTTTTGAGATCAGGGAGGTTTCTGATGGGGTAAGGTGTTTTTAAGGGCTTGTTTTACTTCTCATTATCCTGCTCTGATTTTGTTGGTAATAAATTCACTTTATATCTCTAAGTTGAGACTATTTCACCCTTGATGATATTTGGTGTGTGATCTCTCCCAGTTCTTATCTGAACCCCTGGACCCTTAAATTTTCTCTCCTCTGTCCAGCTGCAGAGAGGAGTGAGTGAGCGGCTTTTGTGGGTGCCTGGCATCCAGCCAGCGTCAGCCCTTGACAGGAGGAAGTTTACTTGAGTGAGGGTGGGTGGGACAGTCGTGGAATATTTGTGTTCAGGTGCTGGAAAGCAGTAGAGAGGTGTCTGGCCAGGGGGGCTCCATGCTGGTGCTGCCATCTGTCCTGGATATGGGCAGGACTGAGGCCTTATAAAGGCTGTATATACATCTGTGTGACTTCAGCCCATTACTAGAATCCAGGAACACTGCATGTGTTCAATAGAATATACTGCTAATTTTAACTAATGGATTGCATTAAATGGTTAAGTAGCCCGGAAAGATTTTAGTCATGTATACTGTCTCTGTGGAAATATCTCTGAAGGATCATTAGTGTTCTAATTGAGGCAAGTCACTGTGGTTCTGGGTATCTTCCAGTTGTCATAGCTGCCCTATAGAAAACCTGGGGCCTGACTATGCTACTAGAACTGCCTGATTGTGAGCAGTGGTTGGTTTGTGTTTTGGAAATGTAGCAAAGCATGTTCACTTCTCCTTTTCAGATGGCTCTATAGCCATTTGTATGGCCTGACTTCAGTGTAGGCTAAATTCTGCTATAGAAAACTACAGTCCTGTGTGAACTGAGCAGGGGCTGTACTCTATTAACTTCTGTGGCAGCCAAAGAAGGCAGGTGAAATTTTTGTTCTCACATGTCATGTAGCCAGTATTCCCTGGACACACTGCTGTAATCAGCATTTGTATGTGCCCCAGGTGCATCTCAGTCAAAATATGTTATTTCCCTCTCTGCCTTACTGTGTGCCTTTGGACACTAAGAAATCAGTGTATGTAGTGGTCCTGCACAATATCATGTTTGAGACTGCTTTTTTCAGGTGTTCCTTATCACTACAAGGATAAATATTTTGCATTTGGGTATCTATCTTTTGCAGTATTTGGACTACTTTTTTTTTTTCTTAAAACAAATCCTAATTCACCATAAAATTTTGAAGAAAATGACTTTGAAAGAATACTGTAATATTTAAATTAAAAATAAATCTTGTGAATAGGATGCATGGGCTCACATATTATATTGTCTGTGAGTCCATTAGCTGTCTGGCAGGAGATGATGTATCAAGTGTTGCTATCAAGTCTTGCATGGTTTATGAAATGCATTAACAGAAGAAGAAACAGATTACCATGACCCAGCCTTCTGTTACATCATTTTTGCCAAGTAGAACACCATACCTTGCACTAGATAGAGTGCATCTCTCTCTGCTCTCCTTCATTTAGTTAAATCTCAGTATGGCTGAGGGCAGCAACATCTTTGAGCAGTGTGAAGACCAAACTCCTGCTCGGCTGTGAACAGCAGACAGAGGGAGGCGAGACAGTAACTTGCTCCACTTGAGGGAAGAGAAGCCCTCTGGGCACAGAACCCAGGGGTTTACATCTCCTTCCACTGAGGAAGGAGAGCCACAAGATCGGTTTTATCTCTTTGTTGACTTCCATGTTAGTCCTTCAACACCACAAGACTGTAGTTTGAATGATCCAAATGAGTTTTGGATTATCCAAATGAGGATTAAATATGCTGAACAACATGCAGGCAACAGGCATAAAACCTAAGGACGTCAGACCACCTTCTGTCATCCCTTGAAGCCTAAATAACCTTAGTAAATTAGGCACACTGCAGAGTTAGTCTTGCTTCTCTGCCAGTCGTGTGATTTGCAGGCATGGCAATAAAAATAATTTATTCTATTTCTTATCATATTCGTGGAACCTCTTTGCTAACCAGTAGAGTACACATTAAGATTAAAGCCATTGTTGTGCTTAGTCTACACAGTAGACAGCTAAGGGTTCACTAACATCTGAGAAGTACATGAGTGGAACTTTACCAGATCTCAGGAGTGTAAATTATAATAGAGCTAAGGCAGTCATTAAGGTTTACAAATTTATTTCTCTAGGCACCAAACACTGTCTACTACTTTGACACATACAGCTTTCAAAAATGCTACACTAAACTGGAGAGTATTTAGTCCTCATCAGACTACACAAGGGCCAGGGATTTTTATAATTAAACTTGTAAGTTTATCATTTGGTCTCACATTCACTTACTCCATTTGACAGTACTGGGTTATTTATGCATATCCCTTACACAAGCAGAATTGGTGGGCAGGTGTTTTTAACTTCGCCAGCTTCCAGATCAGCATTAATCTGAGAACACAGTGAAGTTCACAGATCTTTTTGATTCCAAATGAGGCAGATGTTTCAGAGCTGGGGAGATGTTTTAGCTCTTTCACTAAAGAAAGTGGATCAGCCCCTCTGTAGGATTTCAGACCTTCCATTCCCATGACTGATTGATACGAAACTATGGTGCTTTTAGTCTTTAGCCTAAATGATATTTTTTAAAAGGCAATAAAAACTGGCAATGTAGTAATACTACAGCACATTGCAAACTTCAAAATGCTGTTATGAAAGACAGGTATGTTAATGTAAGGTACTTATAGATTTTAATATAAGGTACTTTGTTTCTTTTCCTTAAGTAATGAACTGAATATGAAAAGTCACAGAATGAGCTTGAAGTAGAAAACAGATCTTACTGAGTTATGTATAAAAAACCTGTAACAAGTGTTTCCTTGTGGAAGTTGTAAAGAAATTTCTATAGCCTTTTTCTTAGTTGGGTATTCCCTGATTTGGTTAATATCACAAAAACATAACACTGTCTTCCCTCTGGCTCCTCTCCTTGTCACAGGTACTGTTCAGTCAAATGGACAGATTCACCAAATGGTTCGTCGTTCCAGTGCAGAATTTCCAGACACTCAGCAGAAAGTGGATACATCTGAAGTACAGGTGAGTAGTTACTACAGTTAAATGTCATCTGTTTGTTTTCCTTCACCCACTGTCTTCCCCTTCAAAGTGCCAGTGAGAACAATTTGGCTCCTGGGAAAAGTGGCTGTCCCTCCTCATGCTTTGTACACTGCAAACAGTGTGTGTGCTGTGCAGAACAAGGAGCCTCTGATGGGAGGTGAAGGCACAGCCACCCACTGCTTCTGTTCCTCAGAGCAAGCAGCCCTGAGTTCATGTAGCAGGAATAGGAATGTGCCTGCTGGGAAAGTCTCAAAGTGTCTGTGCTGCCAAAACCTTGGTGCTGTGTTGTGCCAAAAAAAAAGGTCTTTCCTTAGAAACACAAGGCATACAGTAGTGTTTTCAGTCGGGAACACTGCACAGCTGAAGATGAGTGTGTAAGAAAGGAGAAACTGTGAAAAACTTACTGGGAAAACATTACATGCTCTAAATGCATTTCCTGGTTAAGCTCCAAATTTTGTCTACTTGCATCACATCTGGCTGTAAAAATATCATAGGGAACAGTATGAGAACCTCAAGAACATCATACAGAAAAAAAATGTGCATTTGTTTGCAGTTCATTATTCAATCTCCATCATGCATGAAGTGCACAGGACAAATGAAATTGAATTCCTAGGATTTTTCTATCACCAGCATTACATGTTCTACGCTTCTTGTTTCTGTCTTTGAGTTCCGCCTGTTCTCTTTTCTGAACCTCACTTCCTCTGGAGCAGATCACATTCTCAGAACTCAGCCAGTGGTTCCCTCCTCCTGTGTCTGATTTACTTCGTGTTTGTAGGCAAGGAGTGAGGAAGAGGAGGCATACATGTTATAATTAGCTCATGCCAGAATTAGTGCTGCTGACTGCAGGGATGCAGAGCACTTTTCTCTAGAAGCAGCAAAGAAACAGGAGGAACTAGAGATCTGTGTGCAGCCACTGGGCTTCGACCTCATTGCAATTGCAGACATGGTGGGATAGCTCCCGTGGCTGGAATGTTGTCATGAAAGGGCCACACACTGTTTGGGAGAGACAGACCAGGAAGTGGTGGAGTTACCCTCTATGTGAGGCAACACTTGGAATGTACCAAGAGCTCTGCCTTGCTGAGAAAGTTGTGAGCTTATGGGTTGGGATAAAAAAGCAGACTAGTAAGGGTGACACCATTGTGGGTGTTTGCTACAGGCCACCTGCTCAAAAGGAGGAAGTGGATGAGGCCTTCTACAGGCAGCTGGAAGCAGCCCCACAGTCGCAGGCCCTGGTTCTTGGGGGGCTTTAAGTACCCTGACATCTGCTGGAGAAGCAAAACAGTGAAGCACAAACAGTGCAGGAGGTTCCTGGAAAGCACTGATGACAACTTCCTGTCACAGGTAGTGGAGGATCCCACAAGGAATGCTGTTCTGCCCAACCTTGTACTAACAAACAGGGAAGGCCTTCTTGGACATGTGAAGGTTGAGGCAGCCTTGGCTGCAGAGACCATGAGATTGTAGAGCTGAGTATTGAAGGCAAGGACAGAAAGCAAGATTTCAACCAGGGACTCCAGGAGAGCTAACTTTAGCATCTTTAGGGATCTTCTTGGAAGAATCCCATGGGAGAAGGCCCTGAAGGGAAGAGGGGTCCAAGAGAGGTGGTTGATATTCAAGGATCATTTCCTCCAAGCTCAAGGACAATGCAACCCAAAGATACCTCCTTGATGTTAGTCTTACTAACTGCAATTATTTGAAATTTTAAAAGCACTCATCTTCTGAGAACAGCACTCAAAGAAGCACTATGAATACTGTCAACAGGGAGGTTTCCACTGTCAAACCTCTGCTGGCAGCTCCAGGAAGAAAATAAAATACTATTTTCATGTTTCAGGCAAAATGTACTCTACTTAATTTCCCTGTCTACTACACTCTTCCCGTGTATTTTCACATCTTTTTAAGTTCTTAGGCAGTGGCATTAGTTTACACATGCACTGACTGTCTGTCCTTTTATTTTTCTGCTTATGAAAGGCTGAAACAAATAATGCCAGTGCACCTGGCCTGGCACAGCCATTGCTGAGGCCAAAGAATGTCCAGAGTAAGAGGACCTCACTGCAGCCTCCTCCTCCGCCTGAAAGGCGTTCATCTGCTATTTCTGCTTCACCAGTTCTACCCTCCAAAGTGAAACGAGACAGTGGCATTTTCCTAACAGATCCAGAGAGCTTTCCAGCACCACCACCTACCTTGCAGATTGATTTTCCTCCTCCACCACCATCTGATTTCTGTGAACCACCTCCTGATTTTGTGCCTCCACCACCACCAGTCTCCAGCAGCAGTAATGGAGATGTGCCATTACCCCCTCCACCTCCACTCATCTCCAGTAAGCCGCCACCTCTTCCAACGAAGAAACCTGTGCCACTTCCTCCAAAGAGGCTGGCAAACACAGGACCAGATGGAGAGCCACAGTCATCAGGGCCACCTCTCATTGCAGGGGCAGGCAAGCAAGCAGATTTCATGTCTGACCTAATGAAAGCTCTTGAGAAAAAAAGGGGCAACAGCTCCTGAACTCTGGGAGTGGGTAGACTTTAAGACATAGCTGGTTCTGTGTTGTATCACGGAAGGTCACGCTGGATCAGGCTTCTCCAGGAGGAATTCTTGTTCAGAGTTCCTCTTCGGGGGTCTCAAGAAGGTGGGGCACCCTTTGTCCCCCACTTTGTCCCTGTAACCTGCTCTTTCCCCCTGCACCTCACCATCCCCTGCTCTTAACTCCCATTCCAGCACCAGGCCAAGATAAGAATTAGCTGGAGAGTCTTGCTTCCCTCCACAAGGACAGCCAGGGATGGTGGAGCAGCACTCTGGAGCCAGCCATTTCGGAAAGTGAAATGCATCAGCTGGGGCTGCCTTTTTAGTAGAATTGGAGTTGAAGGAAAAATACAATGTCCTCATGCAAATTTTGGGAAGTGGGAAGGAATATCCCTTTTCACAGAACTGCCTTTAAAAGTTTTTTATCAGAAAACTCCCAACTATGGGGAGTTTTCTTCCAGTAAAAAGATGCTTTAATTTTTTTTTAAATAGTCTGCTTTAAAAACCTCATCTAGATTATTGTGAGATGCAAGTCAGGGCCACGACCATTTCCAGACAGTGTCACCCCAAATGTTATACACTCCTGTTTCTATATGCAACTCAGTCATACCTGTCAGCATTCACAGCTGCTGCTTTGAAATCTCATTTATTTGGTTACCTTAGACAAAGAAAAACATTTATTTTGAAATCATGTATACTTCAAAGGTTAGCAGGGATTTTTTTTTTTCTGGTCGTTAACATTTTTCTTCAAACTGTACCTAGAAATGATCTGTCTTGTGAAAGGCTTTGTAATTATCTTGTACCTGATAGGAACGTCTCCTCCTACATTTTTTTTTCATTTGTTCTCCCCATTTAATTCTCCGTTGTTCATTTAGGAAACATTCATTGTTAGTTCTTTAATAAAAATAGCTTCTATTTTATATCTGTACAAAGTGTCACAATTAATGAACAGGCATTTTACTGGCAATTGGAACTTCAAATATTTTAAAGAATTTTTGCATATATGTTCTAGACTTTGTTTTTATTTATTCTGGTCTTTGCCTCTTCTCATGCACAGTTGACCTTTAAGGGTATCATCAGCAACGTATTTCTGTATTTTGAATTATAAAAAAGTATAAAAAGCAAAGTGTGTGGTCTAAATAAATAAATAAATAAATAAATAAGGGGTGAGCATTCTGTGTTTGTCAAAATGGATTCCTAGATCCAGAAGTGGTGGTGGAGGCAAGAGAATGACCAGCTGGTGGCAGTGCCACAGCCTGCGTTTTGGGTCATCTCTAGTCTTATTTGTGGCTTAAGGTTGGTTTGTCAATACTCACATACCTGCATAACAAGCTTAGCAGAAAAAAGAAAGCTGTAACCATGTCTTCATAAAGAACCTTTCCCTTTGAAATTACTTCTTTTTTAAAAAAAATTGGTTTATTTTTATTTTATTTTATTTTACTTAAAGCTGAAAACAATGTTTGGAACCACATGAATTTCTTCCTGAAATGATTTTGCTTTAAACACTGTGTTAAGCTGACACAGAGAGAGTCCATCCAGCTCTTATCAGTCTGTGAGCTCCCTTGCTTTCAGCTGAACTGAGCAAAAAGCTCTCACCAACAAAACTATGCCCACCACTAATGAAAGTGTCACCTGCAGTCTTGAATTGACATGCTGGGACATTCAAAAGGTATCTCAGCACCTTCAAACTGCCAAACTCAGAAATGCTCTCAAGACCAGTGCAAGGCTCATACGTTTAGTACAAGCCTCAGTTCAAAGTGCAGGGGCAAAAATACCAAAATACCAACTAGCTAAAAGTAAGAGGGTTAAAACTTGGAGTGAAAAAAAAAGGAGGAAAGGATTACTTTTTCCCAATCCCTTTCCATATATAACTGAAGTAAGCATTATGCAGACTCATTGGAGAGCTTGGCGTCATTTTCTGACAAGGTATTAGGAATGCACATTTTTATCATACTTAGGTGACAACAGCTGTCTGCTACTCAACTATTTTTAAATCAAATTAATTTTATGAAATATACACCCAGCATCAAAATAAAGCAGAACACGTCCTTAGAAAAATGTTGCATGATAGGGTCACAAAGCACTGAGACACATATGGCTTTTCTAGCATTCCCTCTTCTCAACAGAACTCAGCCTCCTACTCTATTTCCTCCCTTCTCTTTTGTACAACACAATAAAATCAATTTTATACATTTTTCATCTGCAGTCAATCACAATTCATGCACTTAATCTTACACAAAAGAAGTTGAACTTTCTTCAAAACAAAAAAAAAAACCACCCAAACCAAAGCCCACAGAAAACTCCAGAAATCAAGTAAAATGCTGTGATGATTAGACCTCTATCAACCATTTTGTGTACGTACGTGGTTACACTGAATTTCTAAAATGTAAGATTTAAACTCCAAAGCACAAAGCTGCCTCCTATTGATACACAATTATCTGGCTTGATCAGGTACCAAAATAGGCTGCAAAATTCAAAATGATGTTCCAATGCTGTAATTCAAAGTGTATAAAAAGAAATAAATCCTTCCACCTCTACCTAACCTATTGCCATATAAATGGTCTGTACATCACTAGAGCTTACAGTATTTTAGCCTGCAAAGATCTCAAATTGCAGCATGTTCTTTTTAACCTTTCTCCATTCCCGAAATGGAAGCAGTCTCAGCAGCTGTCGTCTCCTTTGGGCTCTTGTATGACTGATATGGAAGAAAGACCTACTTCAGGCAATCACTTTTCCATCAGTCCTTAGGACTAGAAAGGTTAGAGTAATGTGGAAAAGTCCTTAGGTGGGGGATAAGCACTGCTGCCCATTTGTAACTGTCCTCTAATAGAGAAAGAATATGAGAGCACAAATACCTGTTTGGTTACCAGCCTCAGTATTGTTATTCCCCATCTGTTCCAGGATCACTGCTCTGTTTATGTAACATGAAAGATGAGGCAGTTTCAGAACTGCAGGTGGAAGCCAAAGACTTTCAGGGAATCATGAAACATGGTATTAATGTTTACATTGTCATAACAAACCATAATGATTAAGATCCAGAAGCAGAAAGGGAGGTGGTACAAAATGGTGAGCACAAGGTGGGCTCATTTCTCAACTTCTACAAAACAAAGTTGAAAGGTAGTTTTGAGATAACCATATGCTTTATGTTTTTCATGCACTATTTGCTGGGCACTTTGAGAGTGGAAAGGTAGAAACTTGAATGGATTGTGGCAAAACTGCAGGACAGAACTATTATTTACTGTCAGTCTCACAGTAAGTGGGAAACGCGTGTTCTGTTTGAGGGAAACACGCAGAACACGAGATTTGGTACCATTAGGTCTTTAGAATTCTCATGCTCTTGCAGAACAGGCTCAGGCAGTTTGATCCCCTTTAAAAGTCACTACTGACTACTGTGAAATCAGAATCACAGTTACTAAAACCAGATGATGTAAAACCAGGGGAAAGGAAAGGGAGATTTGCCTTCACATAAACCAAGAAGACATGACCAAGTCCGTGAACGAATTCCTGGAGAGGAGAAAGAGCTGACCTACTCTCTGCAGCCAGAGAAGTATGTGAAACCAGTTTTCAGGGCTTGCTTCATTCTTTCAGATGTTTTTTAAGAACCTGAAAAAAGCGTCACAGGGAGCAGGACATGCCACTGCTTGTAAACCAGCTCCTTGTTTGGGCTGTTTGGTTTCGCCTTGTGATGCTGGAAGCTTTCTTTACCTGTAACTATGGATGAAGGAGAGGCCCACTTGCCACTAGGAGGATTTAACATGAATGAAATACTTCGAAGAAAAACGCAGTATAGAAATGCTTTGTATTTATGCAGTTATTCCATGAGGTAAAGACGTACAGGCAGCCCTGTTTGGCCCACACACAACAGAAACTTGCCAGGTGTTTGGTTAAACATAAATTGGAGTTCTTGCCTTTTACCCAAGTGGAAACCAGGGCCCAAGCTGCAGTGCTGCTGCATTTACCCTGCAAGCACAAATACGTTCTGTACATCATCACTTGTCAGAGTGCGACCCACTCCTCTGCAGTTGGTAATGCTGATGTTCCCTCACTTCCTCACAACACCATTTTGCTTGGAATTGTCCCAGAAGAGACATCAATGCCAGGGTTCCAGTAGGCCAGAACACAGCCCAGAGCTGAGGGGCTTCCACAGACCCCCAGCAGCCCACACCTCTGGCCTGGAGGCGGTGCCAGCTCCGACACTCATCCCAGAGATGGCCGGAGGGCACTCACTGCCTGCACAAGGAATGCTAACCCAGGCTGGACTTGTGTACGTCTGATGCTTAAACTTCAGACTGGATTTTCAGAAAACTGTATTTAAATACCTGTATTGTGCCCCCCATAATGATACCACTATGTACAGTTCAACAACTGCATTTATATTTCAACAGCTGTAGATCTGATGGGAAACTGTCCTGAATAATTGTGTTGATTATGGTTAAGAAGTAAAGGTATTCAAATATTCTTTTAGTCCCTGAAAAATTTGTAATAATATACTTTTTTCCCACATTTCAAGAAATAGATTTGTGAAATTTTAATTATACCACCTAATAGCCTCTATTTCAGAATCACTGGCACTCAAAAATTTTGGAGATCCTAAACCAATCAATGCAGAATACAACTGCAGAATACAACTGTATTTGACGACTGTGTCAAGGCCAGTGTGGCAAGAGGAAAATTCATTAAAATACTGCACTATTAAAACTAGCTTAGATGGATTTTAAATTGATCAGTCACTAAAAGCTGATCAGCCATGAATTTTGAGAGGTTAAGTGTGACAGTTCAGCAGAACTTCAATACTGGGACTCAAAGTAATGCACAGCTGAATGTGAAAGGCAGAGTTGTCAATGCCAATATAATTTGCTGATGCAACCATACATAGTGATGCATTTCTCTAATCTTAAAGATTATAAATTGGTCAAGAACAGTAGCAGATTCCAGTCCACAAAGTCTAAGGGAGAGATGTTCCTGTGGCTTGATCCATTAGCCCTATTTGAAGGCTTGAGCTTTGACCTTGATCATTCTTCTTGCTTGTTCAGATTTCCCTCAGGACGAACAGCTGACTTTCAGGTGCTTGGCCCAAGCTGGGGGGCGCAGGGAGTACCCTGCTCTCTCTGCAGCCTCCTGCCTCTGAAAGGGGTGTTGTAAAACCTGCTCTACGAGCTGAACCTGGAAGCAATTAAAAATGGGTAAGTTTTTATACAAAATGTTTTCTGGTAAACAAGGAAAGTTTTTTCCACTTTGCCTTATGCACCCTCCTGACTCCAGAAACTATCACGTGAATTGCTTGCTTCTATTAGTACTATACTAATATAGTTGCTACTATTTATGTTCTGATTAATACCATTAATAATTTTGTTAATATTTTAAATAGAAATTGGTGTTATATGGTACGTTTATCAAAATGTAGTAGAGTTTAAAGTGTAAATGTAAAAATTGTTTCATTAGCTATTATGCCAATTATTATTAAATCTGTCAAGGAAAAAAAAGATAATTTTACCTCTGAGAAATCATTCAAATTAGCTTTTTGCACTGCTGATTCTGCCATCCAATTCCTAAGTATGTATCTAGGATTAACAGCTGAAACCAAGAGTAAATCACATTAAATTTAGTCAGACATACTCAACAAAAGGAAAACAGTCATTGAAACAAGTCACTAAAGTCTTCAAGAAGATTTAAATTTGCAGATCAAGAAAAAAATGCATAAAAAGGAAAAGGAATTAATCAATCTACTTAATCCCATGAGTTGCTAAAAGGATTTTTTAAACTTGCAGTATCAGTAGAGCCGAAGTGCCAAACAGAAATTAGAGTAGCACAGAACATGACATTGATAAGGAAGGATTTCCTGTTAGGAACACCAGCAGGTTTTTCAAGTGTGGTGAGTTCACCATGGCCCAGGTTCCTGCAGCATTGATGGAAAACGTATTTCAATGTTGTCAATACATTCCTGGAGATCATAAAATGAATATTGTATTACTTAATTTAAAAAGTAATTACTAAGATATCCATTAAAGTGTATGTACTACTTAGATATTCCTTCTTCTATGTCATGCACCAAAACCTTAGCCATAAAAGCCTTTAATGTTACATTTCAGGTGTATTTTGTAGAAACTACTTTTTCAACTTTTCTTTTAATCTCCTGGCTGGAGGCAAGCAGAGTTGCTCAGTTTTTTCCACAGCTGTCTGTTGTATCCTTTTGGAAACCCTCATGACAACTGCACTGCCTCCCTGCCTTGTTTCAGGCTGCTTGTGTCTAATGAGCAGTATAGAGATTGTAGGGACATTAAAAATGAAACTGCTGAATTAGTAAACCAGGGTATAACCAATAGCAGAGCTGCTAACAACCTCTAAAAGGAGTTCTGTCACACTCCTGCTTGTCAAAGGACAATTCTTATAAGCACACATGGTTTTAATTATCAATTTTTTAGCAGATTATGTCAACAAAAATCTTATTTTTGTTTTGCAATTAAAGGCTATAATTCTACCTCAGAAAGTTTTCCCTCTAACTAATGATCAAAACAATGTTACAGAACAATTGTAACACTTCAAGCCTGCTTTTACATCTTAATTTGACACTGGTCTATGTATTTTCCCCAATTCAGTAGGCATTTGTTACATTAAGAGATTAGTTAGTGATACCAAAGGCATTTCACCGATGCACTTGAAACCAAAAGTCTGTGATTTATGGACATACAAAAAATTCATCTCCTTCTCTTTCCACTGATGTCCCCAGTAGGTTTTATATGAATAAATATTTTATGTATTTATAAATATATAAATTTTTATATAGTGGTTTTATATGGGAATAAATGTTAGTTTTTTTCTTTTTAAAAATCCATAAAGCTTTATAAAATATTCTTATAAATACCCTTACAACATATTTGAAAGAGGGTATTGGAGAAAGCAGCGTAATCATCAAAATTACCATCTCAAACTTCCCTCTACTCAATTCCTCTAACCAATTAGTTATTATATTATTTTATTTACAAATAATATATTAGGAGGGGCCACAGACAGTCTTCTTTTTCACATCCCCACTGTCCAGTATGTACTTACACATATTAAAAAAGCCAATGAATACAGCTGTCTATTGGAAATCCTGATAACCTCTACACAGGCATAACAACACCCTGCCCTAACTGTTAGAAAACAGTGTTTGACCACTTGGCAAAACAATTTGCTCTGGCCAAGAATTTGACTTAATCCAGTAAAAGGGTTATCAATAGTAAAGTGTAATAACTATTTAAAAAATTTTTTTTAAAAGGTGAAAAAGTTAACATATGACTCATTCAAAAAATGGTAATTCACATTAGAGCTGTGAGTCATTTCAGCAGGAGAGTATTTGTCCCAGAAATAAATTCTTAACAATTGCAAACTGACAGGTTTCACAGTGGTATTAAAAATATCGGTATTTAACACGAGTGACAAGATAATTATGAGAGAGTAATACAAGCCAGGTAAGAAAAGGACAAAGCAAAAGAACTTTTGTGCCCTTAGAAGCATGATCTGGTCTGCTTTTTTTACATGCTTCTTTTGTAAAGAAATACAATTATAGACTTGGATTGTCAAAACTTTTTGATCAACTCCAGAAGAACTAAGTGTAGGCAGTGCAAGGTAAAGTGCTACTAAGAACTGAAAACCAAATAAAGAGAGAAAAAAAATAAAAATAATGAATAAGTGATCAACTCCAAGAGATTAAAGGTAATGCACTTTGAGAAGTGAGATATTTTATGACACTTCCTAACAATTAGGGAAGGGTGATGAATAATGAGGTGTTAATACCAAAATACTCAAGGTCGGTCAAAGACAGCAATACACAATTTAGTGGAACTTCCCAACCCAGATGAGAATCTGAGGAGCCAGGACAGTTTTGTCTTCAACATGAAATTCTGGGTAAAAATGCAGAGTTGACTGAATTAAGCCAGATTTCTGCTGGAAATTGTACTGACATGGACAGCTGTTACAAGCAAATGCTTAAACAAACAAACAAACAAACAACACAAAAACCGAAACAGGTTGAAGAGACCACAGGGACATCTTGGCAGTCTATTTAAATGCACGGATGTAAAAATGTAAAAAAGAAAAAAATCCCCAAATCTCTGTAAGAAATTTCAATCACACTGGAATATGGAGCAGCTAGCAAAAATCCAACAGTATTTGTTGATTTTAAATAAAACCATAACAAACATCAGTAGCTTGTTACAAATTTTTGCAGCTCTGCAGTATGAATAGGCAGTGGTGGTTGATTATATGGAAGAAAACTACCTGAACCATGAATCTTTGCATACGTTTTGACTGCTACCAAAACTAAGACCACTAGCACAAGTGTGATTTTGGAGGCAAAACCTTTTCCAGGTTTCATCTGTCTCCTGTACTATAAGAGCCTCTGAGGTGCATGTGGAAAAACATGATGATGGTTTGCAGAAGATCTTCCCCAAATTGGGATCCTTTCTGATTTGGAATAAAACCTCAGAATGTCATTATTTTCTCTAAAAGCAGATTCAAAAGGTACAGAAAAATAAGAAGTGTGTTTAGACAGTTTTCAGCATTCAATTTTAGCTGAGGAAAACAGGGGAGTTTGAAAACTCAAAATGATAAGTGAGCAAAAGGCCTCAGAAACTCAGAGATTAAGCTTCTTAACCCTATCAAAAAAACCAGTAAAATAAATTTTTCTTCTTGGTAGCTCTTTTCATATTAACTTTCTAAAAATGCAAATAGGATTTTAAGAAGTATCCTTTAAAATGGATAGAGCTTTTGTTAGAAAATGAAACCTGAAACCATAAATTGTGCCCTCTGTAGTTTTACTATCTCATTACTGGAAGTCAGTGCCTGCTCCTGCCATTTTGCTAGCAAATCGATTGGAGCTTCAGAAGAAAGTGGCCAATCAATATCTAACAAAAGAGTGCAGCCATTTCCATCCAGCTCTGCAGGAAGCACCCTGAAAAGCAGTGTAACAGTGAAGTCTCTTGAGCAGAGTTTGATCAGATCCTGCAGTTCCTTCATTCCCTTTTGGCCATTGATTTTCAGTTGCTCATTGTCTTTTCTAGGCAAATTTCACAAATTTACCACAGCTTACTGCAGATCAAAAATATCTCCCGCTGAACAATTCTTGGAATTTCATATCCACTGTTTCTGCTGGGATAACTAACTGCAGTACCTTTGCCATTTTGTGTTTAGAATTAACTTGGAGAATAAAGCACCTTCCTTTGCCTTCTATGACTAGATAGTCCTTTCACAAGGAGTTTTCTATCTGGGTGACAGAAAGAAAACGTTTGTCCCTATCAGAAATCTGAATTCTTTTCAGCATGTAGAAAGGACAGAGACAGACAGAATGGACGTATAGTGTTACAAGATTTGCAGCAGTGTAATGAGAGTTTCTCCTCTTCAGAAAAATAGTATATTTTAGTTTTACCCAAAAAAGAAAAATACCTAACACTAAGCAAACATATGTAAATAGATAATTTGCCATCTGCAAGCATATGATTCCTTTGGATTGTTTTACTCACTTGTCATTCTTGTTCTTCTTTTGGTGTCTGAATCACCCTTCTTACTATACATGAAAAACAAACCAAAAGAAGAAAAACAGAAAGCACTTTAGCTAGTGAGGGTTATGCTTATTTATTTTTAGAAATAACTTATTTGACTTTCATTAAAATCATCAAGTGTTCTGCATCTGTGTTCAGCGGAAGCCATTATGAATCTCTAAGAATGATTAGACCTGGAAAAAACTGCACACTTTCTTGTAGGTTATGTGTCTGGTATTGATTTTTTCCCC
The DNA here is from genome assembly GCA_013397975.1 of Machaerirhynchus nigripectus. Taxonomy (NCBI): domain Eukaryota; kingdom Metazoa; phylum Chordata; class Aves; order Passeriformes; family Dicruridae; genus Machaerirhynchus; species Machaerirhynchus nigripectus. Next base: position 243,391 of record VZRQ01002675.1, on the reverse strand, counting down.
TAAGAATTGTATTTACTGAATAAAATTTCCAAGCACATGATATGTACTTCTTTTCACTACTATTCAAGTAGAAAAAACATGCATACCACATATGACTAAGAAAAAATGTTAGATTCTTTATTGATTTAGCACAGAAGAATCCTGTGTGTTCCTATCTATGCAACATCATGGTTTCCAAACACAATCTGTGTATTTGCAACTGTTCAACTTCCATCCCCTCACCATAAAGCAATGTTATTACATAGTAAATATACACATACATATAAACAGTAATTAAATACTATTCATTCCTATGTACTTGCAAAGCCTGTTTGTGATTCTTAGACTGAATCTGTAGGACTGGTTTTTTAAGAAAAACTGTTAACCAAAGAAATCTCATCAGGTGCTCAGTGAAGGACAAAGAATACAGATGACTCCTTCCATGTCATTTTTATGTACCTGTGTGTCAAAACAGAACTACAACAGTAATTACTGTTGAATCCAGCACAATCTAGAACCATTAAGACAAAAAAGGCATATGAAACCATGTTTGGGTCAGTTTATTAGACCCACTAAAGACAGTGCAAAATCACTGCAGATTAAAGTCGCCTGCTTTTGGCAAATACACACTTTAAACTGCAATCAGATGTACCTGTTTAATCTCAGGAGGTACATAGTAACCCATTCTGAAAATAATTTGTGTTTACCCAGATCCTGAAGAGCCCAGAACTCCTAAAGAGAAAGAAACAGTTAATGGCAGGTAATCAGAATTATTTTCCAGTTACACAAAAACCAAAGTAAGCAACGAATACTTTTTAACCCCAGCTGGCAACTAAGCTTCACAAAGCCACTTGCTCATGCTCTCCCTCACTGGGGGTTTAAAGTAAGGTTGAAAGTAAGGAAACTCGTGCGTTGAGATAAGAACAGTTTAATAATTGAAATAATTTATTAATAACAATAGTAATGGTAATAATAACAGCAAGGAAAAGGAAAATATCAAAAGGAGCGAGAAATAAAACCCAACAAGTGATACAAATGAAAAAACAATTGCTCACCAACCAATGCCCAGCCAGTTCCCAAGCAGGGCCTGCCCACCAGCTCTCCCCTAGTTTATTTGCTGAGCTTGACACCAAGAGGTGTGGGATATCCCTTGGGCCAGTTTGGGTCAGCTATCCTGGTTCTGTCCCTCCCAGCTTCTTGTGTATGCCCAGCCTCCGTGCTGGCAGGGCACCATGAGAAGCTGGACAGTCCTTGACTTAGTTTAAGCCCTGCTCAGCAACAACTAAACCATCAGTGTGTTATCAGCATTATTCTCGATCTAAATCCAAAACACAGCACTGTACCAGCTCCTAGGAAGAAAATTAACTCTATCCCAGCTGAAACCAGGACAATGAACAATGAAAAGGATTTAAAGGGCAAACATATGATGACCCTTCAAGGAATTTTCTCCCTAAATGTTCTACTAGAATCTTTTCCTCTGTATTCAAATTATTTCTTTTTCCTAGTATGATAAATCCATATTAATCCATTTCTGTTACGACAAGTTTTACCTAAACACCTCTAGCACTTCATCCTTGTTTATCCTGGGCTTATAGTCTAACCTATTTCATTTTTTAAGCAACCTAACTACAGGTTTTACTCTCTTCTGAGACTTGTACATGGGTCAGATCTATTTGTAGAGATTTTTTTTCAACAAAAATCATGCAATAAGCAAAATATATTGATAAAGAAAAGGTGGAGAAAAAGGGAAACTAAAGTCTACAGGGACAGGAGAAGCCTGAGAAGAATAGAGACAGTAGGAGAGGAGACAGAACTTGGAAAAGGCAGACAGCAAGAGATCAGAGCTTGGGGTTCCTGCCTCCAGTGATGGACAGCAAACACAAACCAGGCTTCCCTGGCTGATTACACTGAGCTAACAGCTGCTTCAAATTCCTCAGCTGAAAGCAGCCAAAGCTCACAGACAAAAAATGAACTTCAGAGAAAGAGCAGATTAGGAAGAAATGGACATAGATAAAAGGAGATAAACAGCACATATTCAAGAAAAAGAAGTAAGGGAAATTAAAAGCAAGAAGTTTTGATCCCATCTGGGGTTTGGGGTTTTTTTTTTAAGGAATAAGAGTAAAAAAATATATGAAAACCCTATTTGATCATAAAAATGAGCACAGAAATGACTAAGCTGGGAATCAGGCAGGTGGATAACAGGCGAGTGCGAGAATCAAGCATTTGTTCCAAGATGTGCAGAGTTAGGCTGCTTTATGAGGAATTTCAGAATGTTTCCAGTGAATACTAAGTATAAGGACTCCTGCAGCGTTCCCAAAGGATTCTGGCATTTTTAGGTCAATTTTAGTATGCAGCTGAAAAAATCTTAAGTGATGTACAAATCAGTATGAAAACTGCTCATAAAAGCATTGGTGTGTAAATAAACAGAGGTGAAATTACTTTAAAACTGAAATTCTTTGAAACAATTAAAACTTTTTACCAGCATAAAATTGTACTTGTTTTTCCACATCAGTTTTGGAACTCAGAATTTGTGGGCTAAACCATTTCACTGCGTGGCAAAAAAAAAAAAAAGATGAGGTTGCTACCAAGTGAAGGCTGGAGATTCCCCTTGGTGTAGGAACAGGGTCACTGCTACACCACAATTGCTGGTTCCTCAGCCAACACCTTCAAACATGGGGAGATGGAGTTGCCATAAATGGAAAAATCCCTTGGGTTCTATGACAAAAATACCTTCTCTAACAAACACACTCATCCTCTTACAACCCCCCTGTGCAAAAGATTAATTCCAAAGCTACAACTCCTGGGTTTTTTGTTGCTTACCTCTAGAGTATCTCAACTTTTAAACTCTTAATGGCTTCAAGTTCACAGAAAAGGTCAGGACAGACCTCTTACTTAACAGATGAAAACAAGGAAAACCAGAAAATTTGGTCAAAAGCACTTAATTATAATTGGAAAAAGAACCATCAACTCCTCATTTTCATTCTGTGTTTTACCCAGTCATCCTGCTGCCTAAAACAACCTCCGAAGTCTACCTGCTCTCATTTTAAATTGGCTTTAAAGACAAACAGACGTAGATCAGATGTTTGGGGAAGGCAATGAAGTTTCCCAGGCAAAATGAACAATATTCATCACATGGAAAAGGCACTGTATTAAAGAATAGAAGAAAAGAAAATAATTTTGGCTCTTGCAAAAAGGCTATTTTCTTTCCAGATCAGGAATTTCAGAACCAGATCACAAGCTTCCTTTTCAGAATTTCCCCTTTGCTTTTTTATCCAATTATGACTTGCCTAGCATCTCACTCCAGTTCAAATATTTCAGCTGTATTTCCACTTGTAAAGATTGCACTATATTCGGGTAAAAAATTTAAATACTGTAATGTCTTTTAAATGTGGTTAATACTTGGTCCTGAAGAATAAGTTTAGGCTGAGATGGTAGCAACACAGGATGGGATACCAGGCTGAGCAGGACACAATAGCAAAATGTATTCTTACGCTTTAAATTACATTTAAAACCAATCTTGTGCTCAAGGACACTCTGGGCAAAGAGTTCTAGCAGGAGTTTATGATGAGATGGGATCTCACTTATCATTAGATACTGAAATAAGCAAATAGGCTTGAGAGCAGAGGCTTAGGCCACCTAGTAAACCCATGTCAGGAATAGTTTGCTTGACCTGAGGTTGAAATTTTCCTCATGAACCCTGTTCAACTTCACTTGTTGCACAAAAGGTATTCTTAAACAAAGCAAAAAAAAAGAAGGGAGGGGAGGGGGAAGAAAGTTCTTTGTAGCAGACCCAACTTAAATGTGAAGAAAATCACATTCCCACTTGTATATGAGTATTTATGACTACTCATATTGGACCTGTACCTAAGGCTGAAAATCTGACTTCAGCATTCTTCATTAATGCATCTTTCATTAGCACTTTTCATTAACATATCCATCATTACCAGACACAGGCTTAACAAGGGGTGGTAGCTTGACACAGGTGTATTAGTCTCTCTGTCCCTTAATAATGACACAGTAACATATTTCCCAGATGAACTGTGGCTTGAGATAGCCTCTACTATATCAGGGTTATGTTCAACTTGATTTACTGTTTTTATATTAAGCATTCCTAAGACTGGGTGCTTGTATTTGTACCTCAGGAATATGGAGCTCCTTTAACTGGTCTGCAGTAATTTCACTCAGCTCTCGGAATGTCATTGTAAAATCAGCCTTTGTATCTTCCATAATCTAGTGAATAAAGATACTTCTATGAGTGCTTTTCAAGTGTGGGGTATCAGTTCAGATGTTTGCCAACAAAATTAGTAAAGTAAACTCACTTTTAAAAGGAAAGCAATCAAAAAGTTATCATTCTCATTCTCCCCAAGAAGACCCAATTTTGTTTTGAATAGTTCTGTGAAACTGAAAATAGTAACAAAGTAAGGAGATTGTGAACATTATATATATATTATATATATATAACATTATTTATATATATATCTATTTTATAGTATTGTGATTAGAAGGGTAAGTTCTGAAAGTGCATACCGGCTGTAATAGTGCTCACCATACCCCTCCAAAATCTGGGAAGCTCTGAAATACAAAATAAATGTCAAGTTCTAAGGAACTAAAATGCTGCTGCGGGTATAATCCTACTGTACACTAAAACTTCTGCCTGCTATCTTAGAAACACTGATATTCTGAATCAGCTGGGATCTGTTCTTCATATAAGGATCTTTACAAGAGGCTATTAAAATACTACTTTATTACTTCAGGAGGAAGCACAGTCTTCGTAAGTGTCTTACAGAACAAGCTAGACAAACTTAGAACAGAAAACTACAGGCAAAGGTCCTACCTTAGTGAAAGGAGAATGGATCACACAACATCTAATACCTCCCTGTGGTCCTACTTTACTATTATTTATGACCAATAAAAACTTTTCTCCCCACCTTCCAATCTTATTCTGGCCAATAATTAATCCAGAATCAATTTCCAGTTAAAAAAAAAATTGAAATATTTTAAAAGCTAATCACTTTCTTTCCTAAGCATATGGTGATTACAGGGTCTCCCATCTCACTAGTTCTTTTAAGCATTAAGATATTTTAAGGATTACTTACAGCTGCTTTTGCCTGGGATCCAATAAAGGTTTTAGAGCTTGTAACAGCTTGCTCAGATTAAACAGCCCAACACTTGCCTGATTTCCTATTTTATACCTCCTTTCATCATCGGATGTGTTTGGAACAAAATCTGTTTCAAACAAAACATTACTTTTCCATAACAGACTAATTACAATAAACAAGCAGTGTTAAAAGTTTGAAGTACATTCATTTTTACACTTACACAACAAACTTATAAAAGACCTAAAGCTATTAAGTATTTAAAGTCAGATCACAAGGATGCTTATTTAAAGTGAATTAACTCAAGATCTATTATTTGCAAATCTAAGGAATACATTCTTCTCAGACAAGTTCCCATGTGTCACAAGTGACATTTTCCTATCTGAAGATACAAAATAAATTCAGATGTTTAAACAGAAGAAGACACTTTTACACTTAAAACCAGGATTTTACTACATAGAGTGCTACTATTTAGCACATAGGTTAAGCAAATGTCCAAGTAGATTCAGGATTTAAGTATTTCTGGAAAAGTCACACATCTAATAAATATGTATTTAATAGGCTACCTAAGCAAGATTTGTTTCAGTTGTACAAGCAAACTTTGTATTCACATAACAATTAGGCTTAATGTGTTCCAGTATGCAAATCCATTATCTGTAATGATATAACATTATAATATTGTTATAACATTATCTGTAATGAGATAACAAATACCTGTCATACAAGTTACAAGTATCCAGAAGAAAAACGTCTGCCTATCTACAGCAGCAGTCTCTGAGGGGATCAGTGGGAACCCCTCGCTCAGATCAACTGCAGATAAGCTGATCAATGCACACAGCATTGCCCGAGTCCTCAGAGGACACTGACAGCAAATGGAGCATTAAGGAGGAGACTCGTAACTCATCTGTCAGATCTGGTGAGTGGTTCAAATGTGAATTTCGACTCTAACACCTCTCATCTGGCTCTGGGGTGCACTGTCTGGCTGGGATGGGGTCAGTTCTCTTCACAGCAGCCTGCCCAGCGCCGTGCGTTGGACTTGTGACTAAACAGTGCTGAAACACAGCAGTGTTTTACACACTGCTCAGCAGGGCTGGCCCAGCATCAAGGCTTTCTCCATTCTCACTCTGCTGGCCCAGAAAATGAGGCTGGGGTGGGCAGGAGGCTAGGAGGGGATGCAGCTGGGACAGCTGAGCCCAGCTGACCAAAGGGATATTCCACATTTAGAACATCATGATCAGCAATAAAAACCAGGGGTAGTTTTTCCAAGGCAGCTGTTGCTTGGGGACTGACTCGGCATCAGTCTGGTGGTGAGATATGGTGAGTGATTGTCTTAGCATCACTTGCTGGTCACCCCTGCCCTTTTTTTCTCCTTGACTTATTCAAACGTCTTTATCTTGACCCATAAGCTTTTCCTTAGCCCTGCTTTTCCAATTCTCTCTCTCAGCCTGCAGCAGGGTGAGTGGACAAGTGGCTTGTGGGTCATTAATTGCCAGCTGGGGTCAACCTACCCTACAGAGAAAGATCTAAGAGCAAAAAAAGCCCCATTTTGTTCAATACAATAGAAACAATATGACATTTTTCTCATAAGTTTTCGTTAATTTGAGGCTGCAGGCATGGAAACACACAGCAAGATAACCACTGCTGATTCTGAAGTTTTTTCAGTTGCAAACTGTAAATAATTTTCTAATAATACACATTTATGTACATACTGAACCTGTACCTATCAATACCAGACTGATTGAGTTGAGACTTTCAAATAAAGGTTGCCATGACTGTGTAGGTGTGATTTCTTTTCTTCCAATATATAATCAGCTGCTGTGACTATTATAAAGCTAAAGCTTGATGCATGCAGTTACTGTATTCCACTTCTACTTTTGGCTGCTTCCAGCAATACACAATTTTTTCTTTTCTAGGCTTCTGTTGTAGCATCTGTTGAATTGGTGGTGTTCAAGTGGAAACAGTCTCATGGAATGGTTTTAATAGCAATATTTCATTAACATTTTAGTCCTTGAATGCAACCTATATAGTGTATCATAAAACTGGTCACTGATGCAATTTTTTTATCTAAAGCTCTTCAAACAGTACACATGCTTAGGGATTTTTGCTAATAATGATAGGAGTTTTCATGCAATGGAAACTATATAATTTAATATAAAAAGGTTATTTTAAGTAAAAAAAAAATAAAACTGGGTGCTACACTCACTTGGGTCGTAGGAGTCTATAAATCCAAACGGACCGTAATCTATTGTTATGGATAATAAACTGAAGTTATCTGTATTGCACACACCTACAATTAAACAGAAAGGAGAAACATCAGTTAAAATTCCACCTGAACCCCAGTCTCTAGGCAATCTGCTGTGAAACAGATCCACTGAATTTAGAGAGCTCTTAGGAATCAGACTCTGGAAAATTGCCCCGTCCCTCTGCCCCCAGCCCATGCCCTGCGAGACACTGAGGCTTCCGCTCCTGCCGCTGTTTTGGGGTTAATCCCACAAATCTGCAGCAGAGCTGGACAGCTGTGCTTCCTGTGCACTGTAAAAGGCCAGGGCTTATGGGGACGGATCAAATTCAGAGCAGTTAAACTCATACATGGCCTCAGTACGCTGCCTTTGTGCACTGCACGGTTGCAACAGCTCTGAGAATTCTTGCTTCCTCATTCTGGTCTGTCACAGCAGTGCTTGGAGAGGTCAGACACTGTAACTCTGTTACAAAAGCTCCTTGTATAACAGACAAAGCTGTGGGCGAAGACATCAGCTGAACTGAAGACCAAGGTGACAAATAAAAGCCATTTTTAACTATATTACTATGAAGTGTCCTTCCCCTAAAGCCAATGCCCTCTGGCACCTTACCATGTGCAAACCCCACAGACATCCACAAGGCAATCAGATTTGCAGTCTCTGACACGACTGTAGAGAAAAATTCCTAAAATCAAATACATCTTTTACTTCAAGTTCTCTGTATCAAAAATATTGAAAAACATAAGCATTTTATTCACTTTAGGAATATGTAATACATTCTATTTTTCAAATTTATGTATCTGTCAGGACTTGTCATTCCCATTCTAAATTATGTGAGTACATAATAACGTTATCCAGCAAAACTATAGTTAAATAAGTGTACACAGATGCCCTGAAAGAAATGAAGAAGTAAAATCAAATAAAAAAAAAAGAAACAAAGAGACTATATATACTAGGGTATATACTAGGGTATGTACTAGGGTGTATACTCGAATATGCTACATATACTGCATTTACATTAGCAAAAGCACACTTCATCGCTTCATAACCAGGGTTCACTGAAAACCTGAGCAGTCAGAGAACAAAAAACAACAGAAAATGGAAGCTTCACAACAAACATTTCCATAATGAAAACTGGTGGAAAGTGTTCATATTTGACTTTGAGAAAACCAAAAAAAATCAAGAAGCAGATTTTTACCGCTTAAGCAGTAAAAAAAACTTAGCAGAGAGTTAACAAACTTTTGCTAACAAAACCTGGAAGCTTACTTCAGATTTTAAAATCATGTAAAACTTGGAATTGTGAAGACATTCCTGTAATTTTTGTTCACATGCTCGTGGAAAATAAAAATGACTCTTAAAAAAGACTTACCAGATATCTATTTGAATCGTTCATAGCTATTGATGGAAAATGTTCCTGGATGATAAAGTCCAGCAATCTTCTGTAACAGCAGAAGCAGAATTCTTTAGACAAAACCAGTGCTTTAGAACTGATCATTAAAATTTCTTGTTTTCAAACAGCAAAATGCTGATCTACAGCTTGCCACAAATAATTATTAAAAAACTCAGTCTAGTTATTCCAGTGAATATTAGATTAAGCTCTTCCAAATGCTTAGATAGGCTGTAGTCCTAAATACAACTGGAGACTGCCACACAGTTAAAATTATTCCCACATTAAACCTCCAGAGCACACCAGGACCTGGTTTTGCATGCAGTAATAACCATTTTTTTAGGAAAAAGAGTTTGCATTTCCAAAAACAACAGTGTAAGATTACAAGGAATAATCATTCTAAATCAGAATTCTCTCAAATAAAATTTTATGGCTGAATTCTTACAAAGTAGGGTTACTTCCACAGTAACTGGCCATTCCCAAAACAGTGCTCCACGTTCCTACAAGACAGGCTTGGGGAAATGGGATATATGCATTAAAAGCTGCAGGACCTGTCACAGAAAACTGAGAAATGTAGGAACTTACACTTCCAACTTACAAATCTTTCCAAAACAAACAACTCCTCCCTAGTGCTTAGATACCAGAACTATTTCAGGTATAAAATTTTTCTCATTTTGTAAGATCCAGACCTTTAAAAACATATCAAGGGTTTTACCCTTGTGAGGTAAGATCTATGTTTGTATAAAAATAGCAGGTTACCTTTCTAAATTATGTAATCTTACTTGCTAAATAATTTATGTCTAAATCCCAACTGTATACATGAATTCTAATGTCATTTGATTGTTGAGAAAACTGTTACAGTTACTATGAAGATTAAATTCAAACCTTAGTAAGTCCAGTTCCCCAGAGTGAGTTAGGATTTCCAAGGAACCTATACGAAACCATGATTTGGCAAGTCGTAGCACTATTGCACCTTAAATATAGAGACAAGCGTGTTTAAATGTAAACAGAGCACCAGCAAAATTAAAGTTCCATAGCAAAAGCCATCATGTGTTGTTTCTATAGACACAGAGTTTATATATGCACAGTTAAACTGATACTTTTGTAAGTATGCCTAACACATAACAGATGAATATATATAATATTATTTTACTACATATGCATTTTAATGATAAAGCTTGATTTACTTTACCAGCAACCACAGGCAAAATTCTGTTAGTGCATTAATGCTAGAACCACTCCAGAAATGCTAGCCTCATTGTTATTATTCTTATTATTATTCATAGAGAAAGAACACAAATAGATTTTTCCCCATGTTGTGCCATCTCACTCTTTTTCAGAGCAGGTGTAGATGATGTAGCAATGACATGGCCACAATTGCATTTCACCCATCCTGGTATTGCTATCAAAACAATGGAAAATTTCCCTAGCTTTCAATATCTTTTTTGTAAAGGGAAGTGAAAATCAAAATTATATTCTTGCCATACATATGCCACAATCATAGAAGATCTGTTCAGAGGGCTTCATTTCTTCAACCAAGATATGTTTCAGATTGATTTTCTCAGGAGAGGTTTTATATCTTAATAAATTTATTATTTTCATTACACTTTTTTTTTTCATGGAGAATTAAGTTATAATGTTGTAACATATTATTTTAAAATGTGTTCATTACCTCTTTCTTTCTTAATATTTCCATTGTAGAACTGGTCTCTCCACACATCATCATCACTTACAACTAAGCTGTAGCAAACAAGAAATGAACATTAGAAGTTATCTCAGCAAAAATAATTCATAATGAAGATCAAAGTCATATTTTATATAAATTCGAATTCTTCATAAGAAGAAAGATCTTTCTGTTGGCATAGCTTTGTATTTATAGATGACACAAGCAAAGAAGATGCTGAGGCTTACCAAGGTTCATGAGCAAGATGCATTTATTTTGTATTTAATACAATGTTGTCCAATTTCGTTACTCTCACTGTTTTTGGGGAGAAGGCTGCTCTCAAAAAGAGTTATGCATTCACTTGGAACCTCAGTGACAGATTAGTGTGATAGTAACATTAACTAAGTCACAATTTCCCTGGGGACAATGTGGAAATTTTGAGGAGAGAGAAATTAGAAACCAAATTGTTTCATCAGATGGAGGTTGCCCTTTACATGAGCCAAAATTATCACAGAAACTTCAGGGACAGATCTGGGACCCTTAGCAATCACTGCTACTGGTACCCGGGTTTTTAAAACCAACCTCTTCCTTTCACTTGCCTTAAAATTCTGCACATCCTATAAATTTTAAATGTTTATCCAAATATTGAGGTTTGTGAGAGTTTGGTACAACTTGCTTTATTTCACAACCTACATTAATTCTATGAAATAAAATACATAATTTCATAATATTTTCTGGCCTATCAGGAAAAATCAATCCTCACAAACTATGCAAGGGCATCATGTTCCTCCAAAGTTAACAACTAGGAAGTTTTCTCTCCAAAGCAACTGGGATTACATTGACAATCCAGCTTGGTGCCATCTTCTGAAAGAGATCTTATCCCCTCAATAGGCACAGAACACTCCTTGCTCAAGAGACAGGAGGATAATTTAGCTCATTTTGTGTAATTCTTTATCTTTGCTTGTTGATAGCTGGAAAATATTATTCTATTCAGGAGAGAAATGGACCTATTGGAGTGGGTCCAGAGGAGGGCCACAAAAATGACCAGAGAGCTGGAGCACCTCTCCTATGAAGTCAGACTGAGAGAGGTGGGGCTGTTTGTGGGGACTATGGGGAGACCTTATAGCACCTTCCAGTCCCTAGAGGAGGCTACTAGAGAGCTGGACAGGTACTCTTTACCAGGGCCTCTAGTGATAGGACAAGGGGGAATGGCTGTAAACTGAAGGAGGGCAGGTTTAGATTACATATTAGGAAGAAGTTTTTTACTCAGAGGGTGGTGAGACACTGGAACAGGTTGCCCAGAAAGGTGGTAGATGCCCCACCCATGGAAATATTCAAGGTCAGGTTGGAGGGGGCTTTGAACAAACTGACCTAGTGAAGATGTCCCTGCTCATTGAGGGGGGAATTGGACCAGTAAAAGTCTCCTCCAACCCAAATTAGGATTCCATGATTCAAAACATAGTTGGGTGGCATGCTATTTGATATTTAATGCAGATACTTATATCTGTTACCTATTAGGTTGTTCAAGACAGCAGAGAAGACAGAGCCAAACTTTTCTCTGAGGTACACAGCAAAGAACAAGATTCAAACCTAATATTCCATTCATAAATACGACTGAAGACGGTCACAGTGTTAATTCCCAAGAGTTAAACTTTGAAAGTACACTAGATTCTGGTTTTACATATTGAGCATTGAAATTTCAGAAGGAATTCAGTTGAACCAAAAATGTGGGGTATGCATATAAACATAAATATGTACAAAAAGGTCATGAAAAGAAATAGCATGGAGTCTTACATAATGCAGTTGCTTGCAACAGTAACTGTGGGTTTGAAACTAAATTATTGTTATTATATTCAGTAGTTTTGAAGATATCTAGTAGCTATTCAAACTGAATGTTTTCTTAGCGGCAGAGAACAGGCAGTGAATTTTTTCAGAAAGGAAAAATATACAGAAATCAATCTGCTCCTTCTACTGGAGCTGTACAGATACAAGTAGAATTAGGGATTTTTATTTTTTTAATTACTCATTTGAAACCAACTGGTATGTCTGTAGGATTAAGTACAAAAAGCTCTGATATAAATGAGATGGAAGAAGAAAATATTCACCCTTCAAGAGAAAACAAAAAAAATTAGAAACAAGGAATGAACATCAGACACTTAAAAAATACTGTGTGCAGCAGAGCACTAGGGAACAGAAGGCACAAAAGTTGTGCTACTAAACTTTACTGTTTTGAACAGACCTCTGCCAGAAAGGTTGTTTCCTTTTTACTATGCAGCTCTTAGCAGGCTCTCAGCAAAATTCCTACAGAATACCAGCACTCCTATTGCTGAAAAAAATCCATGGGGGCATCAACGTTTCTTAGTACAGACATGCAACACTTGAGAGGTGGCCAGGTAGCTGAGCAGCCACATAAACACAAATTCCCATTAGAAAAGCAGTTCTCCAATGGTCCCTGTCGTTGGTAAGTACCATTACTGGAGAGCAGGCAGCAGCAGACCAGCTGTACACGCAACCACAGGAAACACAGCACTGAAATTGCTCTTACACCAAAGAAGCTGGAACAGCACTCACAGAAGGATGGATGGATTATATCCCTCCCTCCCTGGCTCTCACCGAAGGGCTTGACTTTACACTCCAAAGTGCTCTGCCTGCTGTTCTGCATGAACATCAAGCTCTATGCAGGTAAAGGCCACTCTGAAAATGATGCATATTGGCTCACTTTTTTGACCTAATGCGTAACACCGCTCACTGGTAGTCCCAGTATGTGACTAAAATGGTACTGTATGAAGTGTTCTGTATCTGGCAGTACAGTCATAAACTGTAGCACCCCAGTGGGAACACAGTACTTAAAATTAATAGAGCAAACCAACCTGCTGGGTGTTCTGGGATAAGCCATAAGGTTTTTCCTCCCACTTCTGCCAAGACTTGACAAGACCTCCGTTTAAGTGCATCCCACCAGCCTCAGTACAACAGCTCCCCATCGGGAAGAATATGGCTGTCAGCTGGGGTTTTTCCAAATTAAGTCTTGCAAACAGTCTGCAGAGCTTGTACAACAGTTAAGAGAGCCAGGCATTTAACCAATCTGCCAGCAGAGAACTAAAGCACACTGTGTGCTCAGTGGAATTCGTGCACAGTAAAGGGGTAATTTCATACTGGTTTTGCACTGAACAATTTGTTGAGACGACAGCAAAGAGAGGCTCTAACCTGCCAAATGATTTCCTGCTGATATTCAGACAGATTTAAAGTTCTGCATTAACAGCCAACAGCAAAGAGTCTCAAGATGAAGTCACTGAATAAACTATCAAAAATGTCATTTACAAACACTGCACTTCAACAGAGCAAATGAGTTAGAACTAATGGTAAAGAGATTTGCAGACACTTTGCAAATACAGACACCTAGCCATGTGGCAGCTGAGTACAGGCCTTTTCTGCAGAACATTTGCTGTCTTTGAAGACTGAAACGCTGCAGTACAGACTTGAGACTACTTGGAACACAAAATGAACTTGGCATTTTAAACACAATCATCTGAAAATATTCAGTTACTTGACTCTGAGAAAACCATCCAAATGAATGAATATGTTAGTCTCCTTTGGTTTAGACAGAATTAGTTTTAAATTTTTTTACGAAATCTCTCTCTCTGCTCAGGGGGTGTTTGCATAGATAAAGAATTAAGAGCAATTGCCTACATTCAGTTCTACTTCCAATATTAATGTTTTTTCATAGGACTGACAATTTTTCCCAGCAATCTTAGAAATGACAGTACAAAAATAGCCACTTTCAACATTTTCCTAGTTGGCCAGATTCTAGAATTTGGATTAACTTTACAGAAATGAGTCTTTACTACACGAAAGTTAAGTTGGATTTCTAGAATCCAGCAAACTATGTGATGCAATTAATTTCTGGAGCTTATTATTATTGGAAAGTTTTATCCAAAAATCCATGGAACTGGAAGGATATATTTTGTTCTGATTGCATACATATGAAGAAATCTATCATCTTGGAAACTAATTGTCCTGCTTTATTGATGTTCAGTGAAACTCAATCGCAAAATTACCTGCAAATTAGGATATTGTGAAAAAGGAAAGAAAAATACCTAGCAGCTCTGCTTGTAGGAATTCCAAGATAGTGCATGGCCTCACTACACAAAAACTCTCGAACGGAAGAGCGAAGCACAGCTCTTCCATCACCATTCCTATCGAGAACAGAGAGATAAGGAATAGGTCATAAAATCAAGGCAAATTTCAAAACCAAAACATTCAGTTTCGGAGTACACAGAATAACTGCAACTTACCTGGAGTATGGGGTCTTTCCTGACCCTTTTAACTGCAGTTCCCACCTCTCACCATGCCTGCAAAAATACCATTGGCATTTCTAACAGTAGACCTCAGGTTAACCATGAATCAGCTAAATTGAACAGAGTTCAATCAGACACTTAAAAAGAAGTCACACCTGTTTGTATATACTCCAATCAAGTGGGCTCTTCCATCCCCCAGTTGACCTGCCCAGCTACCAAACTGACAAAAATTAAAATCAAGTTATTGTCCTCTATCATTTATAGAAATTATACTTGAAACAATACAGATTACATGTAGGTCCTCACAGAAGACACATTGGCTCACGTTGTCATTTAATGTTGATCCCTAAAGCTCTATTTCCACACTTACACCAAAAATGAATCAGAAAACCACAGGAATAGAGTAACGCCAGTAATCCTCTTTTTTTTTTTTTTTACCTTCCAGCTATGATATACAGCTACAGACCTGTCTTTTTGTATAATGAGCCTTTAAACCCACATGGCTTGTTTTGGCTTTTTAAATTGGAAATTACAACTCAAATTCTACCATTCTTCTCCATGAATAATCATAGCCATTTCAATGAAACTTGAATCTTAGTAATCATGGTATTGCAGTGAGGCTCTGTCCTTCTTCACTCCTCTGAGCTATTAGTATCTATCAGGAATCAGAGCTGGCCAGGCTGCTGGGGTGCTAAGCAGACTCAGCAGCTAATGCAAGTTAAAAAGATAATTTGCTTCAGGCATAAACAAAAGCAGAGAAAGTAAAGAGGGTACTGTGGAAGGATATTATGGTTCTTTTCCACCTGCAGCCCTTATGAAGAACAAATCTGCAATCAAAAGGTTAGTAAGTGTTCATGTACTCACAGGCATATACTCATGTACTTACAGGAATTATCAAGGTGTAATTCACAAGAAAAGACCTACACAGTTCCACCTGGAAGAATGAGTGCCATACTTACCTGGTGACCCCCATACCTATGGGCCAATGGAACAGACCCAAATATCACTTTCCCACCACTGACGAACTCTAGAAAATCAGACGATCCTCTGACAGATATATCAAGATCCAAAATATTTTCAAGAACATCCTGGAGAAAAAAATAATACTTGAACATGATCAAATTTTCAGTGCTAATGAACATGTTTTCTCTACAGATATCATTATTAAAAGACATCTCACCATACGTTTTAAATGCTCTGTTTGTTTTAAAGTATATATTGAGAAAATGTTTCACAATAAATAGCATATGTATATTAAAATATATTTTAGTACATGTATTAATAATTTCTACTAACTAGAGAGGAACAAAAAACAATAGCCAACCTTTGAAACAGCTACAAGACGAACTCTAGATTTAAAAGGTGTAGGATAGACAATTGAAAAAATGCAGTTTCTCACAGTACGGACATAATTTTCTTGGATCACATCAACTGGAAAAGGATCTGTAAACATGAAACAGACAACAAATGTCTTATAAAAAACAATCAATCATATTATTCTTAATAGGTTTCCTCTTAAATCCAACCAAAGTGCTTTAAAAACAATTAAAACTTGAAACATTACCATTTTACCAAAGTGTATTAAGCCTTCATGAAAAGCAAGCCAAAAAAAATATCAGGATTTTATTGTTTGGAATTTCTGAAAAGGACTGAATTCTGAAGTTAAAGAATCTACCAGGGCATTCTACTTTTAACATCTAAACCATATCTAAGCATAGATTGAATTGACTGTGACTGGAACAGTCTCAGGGCAGTTTCGTGTTGCACCCAATTATATACAACCTAAAAGATATTCGCACAAGACAGAAGTTCAGCTTTCCCCACAGCTGAACAATGTAGTGCAACAGATTTAAGTCACTGTGCACCAGTAACTGCTGTATACAGTCCATATGCAGCAATGATCAGCAAGCAACCCAAGAAAACAGATGACGCCTTTTCTGAGTAATATAAACAGTGAATGAAAGGGTTAGAAGATGTAGTTCTTGCTGTAGCATAACGTGTACTCAGAAGTTGTGCTTCATTCTTCCTTCAGACCTGCTCTATGCCCTTTTCCATGGTAACAAAGGGCAAATATGGTTTTAAAACAGTGTGGTTTACCATCATTACAGATTTTTGCTTGCAACAATCTTACATTCCACATTAATTATAAAATCCCAGTACCTCATAGTCACTGTTTTGTAAAAATTTTAAGTTAGTTAGCATCTCTAGAGCCTTGCTGCTAGACATGTTTCTCACTGCCTCTAATGACAGATCCTCTTATAGCCAGCTGTCAAAAGATTTATCACTGTACATTATTTCTAAATGGTGACAAGTAATGGTGTCACCTGATGCAATTAGTTTTGTAATGTTATCATATCAATTATCATTATGATTACAAGCAGTTTTGTATGCCCGAGAGCTAGGAGAGCTGGAACGCTTTGTGTTCTTCCAGACGCGTGTCAGGTTATCAACTCTGCACTAACACGTAATTGGGACTCGGGGGGGAAGGAAAAAAAAAACCTCCTTATGACCTATCTAGTTTTAATTTTAAAAGTAGTATTTGACTGTATGTATCAGGTCTTCACTTAGTTACTGGCTTCAGTAGCTGCTACAACCCACCAAGTAAAAGCGCCGGGCAGGGCAGGTGTACAGAACCCCGGAGAGGGCAGGAAAGTACAGAGCCCCGGAGCAGGCGCACACAGCCCCGAGGCAGGGCAGGACAGGAGTACACAGCCCCGGAAGGGCAGGACAGGAGCACACAGCCCCGGACAGGGCAGGCCGTACCTAGGAGGCTGTCGGAGGACAGGGCCCAGGCGCAGAGCTCCGCCGGCCGGCGCCGCGGGCACTGACCCGGCTCGGGGCGGGAGGCGTTCGGGGCCGGGCACAGCCCGCGGGAGCCGCACAGCGCGGCCACACAGCCCCAGGCCAGGCAGGCGGACAGCCAGGGGAGCCACCACATGTCCCCAGACCGCGCCTTCAGGAGTCACCAACGAACCCGGCCTGAGGCCCTCCCGCCCTCAAAGAGGGCGTAAGGGGTGCCCGCCCGGCACCCCGCCGAAGGGCGGTGGCGGCGTGGGGCTTCCGCGTCCGGGTCGCGGCGNTGCGGCGGCGCCGGGCGGGCGCGGAATGAATGGGGCGGGGGGCGCCGGGCCGGGCGCGGGTGGGCTCCGCGGGGCCGCCGCTCCTTCGGCGTTCCGCAGCCTCCCGCCCGGGAAGCGCCATGGCCCAGGGGCGGCTCCGTGCTGGGGGGTCCTTGCTGGGGGCAAGAGCGTGCTCGGTGCAAGGTTAAATTCCGGCTGAAAGGTTTCCAGCAGTGGTCGGTGTGTGAGCCTCTCGGAGCCGTCCCTAGGTGGGAGCGGCGGAAGCGGTTCTCAGTAGTGTGAGCTTTTGTGTGTGAGCATAGTGAGCGGTGATGGGGGCAGTTCTCTCGTTGCCTTGGCTTAGAGCTTCTTCACAAGGCCAGGCTGCGGTTCTGACCGCGCTGAGGTGCTCTGGCTGTCCGGACGGCGGGAAAGTGCTGTGGCGGATGTGTCCAGCATCCTGCGTGAGCCGCTGCTACAGGGTTAAGCAGCAGTGGAAGAGAGGGAGTCTGTGTGTGCCCGCACTGAAGGAAGAGTAGGAAGAGATCAGCTATTTTTAGCAACAGAACGCGGTGAGAGGTCCAAGAGAGCGACTTAGGAATGTCTCAGCCATAGGGCCGGACGCTGAAGTCAGACCGCAGTGGGTTGCAGAGCTGTGGTAAGTTAGGGCTCCTCGCCTTCCTTTGTCTCCTTGCATGGCCTTGTCTAAGCAGGGAGGATGGAAGCGTGCCCTTGAGCCATTACAGTGCTTCTGTTTCTCTCCCGCTGTCCAAGTGGAGAGTGGCTTTAATCCACGTACGAGGAGACGCTGAGGCACGAGGAGCAGGTCTCCTTGAGCGTTTCTGTGTGAGTTTTTCCAGAGGCAGTTTGTGAACACGTGGATTGCAGTGATTTTAGGTTGGCTCAGCCTAGCATTGGGCAGGGCTCGGTACTTCCTGGCAGCACTCCCAGGAGCAGAGCAAAAGCTCTATTTCCTTTCTCAGCCTATATCTGCTGGAATCTTGTACCTGGGTTTGTGCCTTCCCCCAGGCTCCTGGGCTCTGTCTGCAGGGAGAGATCAATGGAGAGATTGCTAGATTTGGAAGTTGGGTTCTGGACATCTAGGAGGGAAGATGGGCAGGTATAAATTATAAACAGCAAGCTGAATTGAAATAGCTTCAGGGGAAAACAAGGACATGATTTTCTGTCAGTGTGCTGGTTCACTGAAACAGCTCTTGTCCTTTTCTCTGTGCCTTGGCTGGTGTGCTCCAGATTTTTCTGCCAGGCGGGGAACGTTTGAAAATTGCACCTTGCACAAGTGCAAAAGCAAGGTTTTATTGGAGCAGCTTTGGTAATTTAACTGATAAGCCTCCTGGGCTGGGCATGCAAGGGGAGAAAGTCCAATGCTCTGGAGCAGAAGAGTCAGTTCAATGTGCCTGTTGGCACTCATGTCTCACTTGGTATGGAAGGGGATTATGAGACTCCCTTTCTGCTTGGTTGTTAAAATGGAGAATGAGAGCAGTGGTAATGGATACGTTTTTTTGTAGTCAAATGTTTTCTGTCAATTTAAAGTTCTAATAAACTATCCCTGGTTTTATTTCGTGCAGATGTGTCGCTTTACCCAAAGAAGTTCAACTTTGTCATTTTCAAAAATATGTAATATATTTTGGCGGTAAGTTGGAGATTCATATTGTTGTGTAGTGGGTAAAGACATAGTTACTGAGTGAACTGGGTTGCCATACCTGTGAGCTGTAAACTTTGAAAATAAGGTTATTTACTCCAGTACATAGTTGGATAATTCTGTGTAGACTGCTGCTGTAGTGCAGAATCTGAATCTCAGTCCTCTATCTTGGAGAGAAAAGGGCAAAGCAAGCATGCTGCAAGAAAATACATACAGTTCACTTTGGAAAAGGAAACGAAGAAGAAGAAACTTCAACCCCAGGAAATAAACGAACAAACAAACAAACAAATAAATCTCCTAAGCTTAATGCATCCAGGTGGAGCTTTCACCCTTTTCTGATGAAGTTTCCTAGCATCATCATGCTACCTGGAAGCATTGATTTAATTTATTATGTAGCTGGGTGTACAAAGGGAAAAATTTCAAATCTAAGTCAGGAATATTTTTTCAGGAGTTTACAAAAGAGGGGAGAAAGTAACAGAATAGTTGGGTTTCCAGAAGTGAAGGCTCTATCTCCAAACGTAGGCTATACTGTCCATAGTGGATTCAAAAGGAATACATTGAGAGCAGCATAGGTTCTGTGTTTCAGAAGACTTCTGTGATCTCTTAAGGGCAGAGTGTGTGTGTTCGTTTGCCAAATGTGCTTTGCCAGCTCCCAAAGGCATGATCATCAATACACAGCTCTGCTGTCCGTGTACCTTACTGTCTGACTGAAAAGAGTGTTTTGATGCCTTCATATAGTTTAGCCATTTGGTTAAATCTTGTGTGAGGGGAGAGGGAAAGAAATGCTTTCAGATGTTTCTGTTTGGGGAATCAGGGGAACTTGACTTTTAACAAGACTGCTCTCTTAAAAAACACTGTCACCAGGTTTCACCATACAAGTACATCCCACTTGTGCAGCTGCAGTAAGACAGTTAGTGATGAAAAATACCAAGACCCTTTTCAGCTTGGTAGAAAAGACTTGAAGAATCTCTATGAAGATATTAAAAAGGTAAGGGATTTTGGTGACTGTTCTGGGACATGATGTTTTGGGATGATTGTTTTTAGTAGCAACCATCAATTTGGAGGATATTTATTGGAAGAATGTTATTTATGTTTATCAGCAACTGTCTGAAACTTAAACTGAAGGCGAACAGAGTACTTCTCATATTTTATAGAACCAGAATGCAATTTTTTTTCTCCTGATTTGCAGTGCTGGAATGCATCATTTACATTTCCGATTACTCACAGTAATTTTTAAAACAACTACAGCTTACACTGGGTGGAATGAATGCAGGCAATAACCTTATACACGCATACTGTTTTACTTAACACCAAACAGATTGACTTAGTGACTTCCATGCTGAAATGCTCTTGTCCTTTTCATAGGAATTGCTGGTCTCTGCAGCAGAACTTAAGGAAATGTGTGATTATTACTTTGATGGGAAGGGAAAGGCCTTTCGACCAATGATTGTGGTGCTAATGGCTCGGGCTTGCAACATTCACCATAATAATTCCAAGTGAGTTCGTCACTTTCAGATACATCACACTTGAAAGTTATCATTCTTGTGTTTCTGAAAAATACTTTATGGAAATAAATTGGTCATCAGTAAAACCTGAATGTAAGTTCCATCTTGAAGCTGTATTTTTGTAGTTGTCAGTGCAAAAGGAACTGCTTGGTTTATTACATATTTCCATGTGTTAAATTGTGGACTATACTGCACTTGTAACTGGGGTGCATAAATAATGTTTTATTTATGAATAATCGTATTTGTAAGGCTTTTAGTCAATTCTAGCTGAATTATCGTATTTGTAAGGCTTTTAGTCAATTCTAGCTTCTTGAATAAATGCTTTATCAGAACCTTTTAATACTCTTTGAAACTATATAAACTTAATTAAAAGTATTTTTGCTTTCTAACCACTCCTGTTCCTATTAAACTCTGGTCACAGGTCAGAACTTTGCTGCGAGAAGAGACCTTCGTAGATTTTTTTAGTAATTATGCAGAAAAGCCACTAAACGGGTGGTATGATTGTTTTCAAAGCTGTGAGACTTTTAAAACAGTTAGAGGTTTTTTTCACCCTCTAGTAGCAAGTTTCGACACTTTAATATACAATTCTAAGCTAATTATTCTGATGTAATCTTTATGATCTCCAAGCTACCTTCTTTTGAAAGCAGTTTTAACTGAGCAGAACATCATGCTTGGCCTATACTCTCTATCACTCCTTAGTCTGGCTCATTGCAAACACTTCACTCCACACGTTCCTATCAACTGCTGTGTTTGCATTTTGAGGAAGGATGTTGGCTGGAGTGTTCTTTCCTTTCCAGCTACATTTCCAGTCTTGCCTTGTATGGAATTTCAAAGAGAAAACCTTTGGTCCCTTTCCAGAAGTGTTTCTAGACTAATTTGTCAGTCCTAAAGGATTTCTCTGAGCTCTTGCATCTTTTTTTTTTCCTGTAGCAATAGTTTAATGCCTTGTTGGACTTGATTACTACCTCAGAGCATGACATGTATTTTGTTGCAGGGATGGCACTTCTCCCTGTATCCCCTTCTATGTGAATATAATTTTGAAGGAAAAAGCAAAACCTAGCTGGCAGCGTCCTGTCCTGTGTGTGCCAATTCCCCTTGTTTTAGGAAAGCATTATCCAGGATTAATTAACTTTGCTCCAGCATATTGTATTGTCAGTTCAGGACTGCTTCTTGTCATTGACTTAGAGATAGTAAAAGGAACAGTATTGGTTGTGAAAATCCTCAGGGATGCCTTTTGTCGCGGACTGGCTTAAAATTTTCATGGATGATCTTAACATGAAAAACAGCAGCATGAGGATGGCAGTTTTTGGTGGCAGAATCATTCTTGATGATAGGCCGTCCATGGTGAAATGTAAGGAAGCACAGTAAACCAAAAATCTCAGCTTGAGCTTGTAGGGTCATGGGTGTCCCATTAGGGCATAACCCCAGTGTGGTTTGCAACCACCTTCTCTATGAAAAACCTCAAAGATATCCTGGCATGCATCTCCCGTAGTATCCTTGCATGCCTCAGCCATCCAGTTCAGCTACAGGAGTGTATATCACACTTCGGCGTGTCTGTTCCCTGTGTTCAAAATAAGGTAAGTGCAGCTAGCTGCAGGCATGGATTGCAAAGATAATCACAAAGAAGGAAGACTTGTGGTCTACAAATTTATCAGGAACAGGGTGAAAGAGCTATTTAAGACAAAGCATTATGATGCTAAGAGGATGGAGATTTAGGAGGAGACTTCTAACAACAGGGACAGTGAGTTCTTGAAGCATCTTTCAAGTCAAAATAATGGTAAAAACAATTTTATCTCATTCTAGTGTGTAGCATGATAAGCCTAGGAACAAAATCATGCGTGCAGCACTGAGAAGGCTGGAACTGATGTCATACAGTGTGGGAGTTGAACGGTGAATCAAAGAGGTAGCAGCAGAAAGACTGATTTTGCCTTTATGCCCAAGGTGTATTTGCTGTCTTTTGACATGTATATGCTCATGGACATATTCTTGTTCACGTTATGTTGTCTCAGAACGGTCAGGACCAGTTTTGAGACCTGCCCTATGCCAGTAAGAAAGTGCCACATGTGCCTGGGACAAGTGTTTGCTTTGCAGTAGCCAACCCTCAGCATAAGTCCTCTGATTTCTAGATGCCTGTGTCATTTGGCAGTGTTTGTACATCTGTTGCGGTTCTAATCAGCACCTCCAAAATATGTTCGGTGTTTAAAAGCCTCCTCAATAATCTGAATGTTCCTTGTACAAACCAGGCTTAGTCACTGCCTTTGTCATGTTGCTTTTAGAATAAAATTCTGAGTGGCAAGAACAGAAACGTTTCAGCAAAGGAGTGGAATGAAATCTCAGGGTATTTACCTTCCTCTCCTGTGCCCTGTGCCAGTTTCTCCAAGCCTGTGATTGTAATTAAATATCCCATATGTTGATACAAATCTTCGCTGTACTGCTCCTTGGTTCGTGCATGGTAACCAACGTTTTTTGAGGGTTGGCAAGGCCATGCCAAAGGAATTTACATTTGTACTGTGGACACCCAGTTCCTGAGAGCTCATAAAGTTTTATGGGCATTTTCTTCTCTTTTGCTTTTGAGCTTCTTGAAGCAGGCTGTCTAGGCCTGCTCTCTGTATACATAGACTTCAGTTCACATTGATACTGTGATTGATTCATTATTGTTCATTCTTAAAGCAGCATTGTCTCCAGGTGACAAATTGTTCTGCCAGCTTTTATATTTGTGAGGAAAATTGTCTGTGTAGAGAAGTAGTACTGCATATTTTTAACGCTGCTTCTCTTCTATGAACCTGAGGAGAAAAATACTTGCCTTCCATTCTGCTTCTCCCAGTGTTTTTTTAAGATGTTTTTCCACTTCCAAGTTGTCATTTCCCTTGAAGCGTTTTATCATTCTTTTCCTCAGTTAATACTGATTCTTCCCCCAGGCTTCTTTTTCTTTGTTGGGGCTTTGGTTCCCACACATGTGATTGAAGACACTGACCACAGTATCTGTAGACTTGTAGGGTGAGCCAATATCCTGTGCTGTTCATCCCTAGCATTTTTTTTTTAAATTTTGCCTTGGGGGTTTGTATTGCTGATGTTTCTGCTTCATCTTGCTGCCATTCTCAACTGTAATATAACTTGCTGGACCCAGCATGCTTTTGCCTGCTCTTTTCATTTTCTTTTCTTCTTTTGTGAAATTTTTTATAGAAGGTAATACTTTTCCTTATTTGGCTGTTAAAATAACAGGACTCAACTTAGGAAGGCTAAGGGTCCTGATGTTACAAGGCAGTCCAGAGAGACCTCTTTCTCTTCACAGAGTCCCACCAGAATAGCTGAGATTTCTCAAGAGAATGGAATGTCCAGGTGGCTCTGCTTCCAGGTTAGGTGACATCATTTATGTTTAGGTTTGAACAAGGTGAGGTATTTACTACACCCTCAGCAGGTTAACTGTTTTCCTAGAGTGAGGTCACTTTATTGTGGTCATAATAAGGCAATGACAGTTGTATAAAGAATTATCTGAACTATTACCAAAAAGGTAAGTGACTGAAGCATGTTGTTTCTTTTCTCTTGAAGTTCTAAGTGTCAGAAGTCCTACCCTGGGTCTTTAAGTCTCTTGGGCAGTGGCTTTTTGCTTATTGACAGCAACTTTGCTTTGTGTGAGAGTAAGAATTGTTGTAAATAGTTTAAGCCAAAGTCATGCAAAACCTCAATTTCACACATCCACTGGCATTTCTTCACATACCTGTGTGCAGAATTTCACAGAATTATCACTTAGCCTGACAGGACCTAGTGTTTCTGTTTCTCTGTTCTCCAAAGGTGTTCGCAAATAAGAGTTTTTATTTTCTTTTCTGCAACCAAAATGAGAGAGGCAAATAAGGGAGGGCCAAAGAAGTGCAGAGACAATAGAGAAAACAGTGAGCACAAAAGGTTTAGGGGTAGGGGAAAGGGAAAGAATTTTATCAGAATAGTGTGAGAAACAAAATTACCTGGCTAAACTTGATAGAATGTTTCCTAAAGATAGGACCTGCCAGCAGCCTTAGTTCCCTTTTGTTTCAGTCCTCCAAACTGTCGTTGTCAGATGCCCGTGGTATCAGCTGCTCTGCAGTTTTCTCCTGTGTTAACACATGCATTCTCTGTGCTTCCCCTAGTTTGCAGTGCCCTTCTGTGTCACAGACTGTTTCTGAGATAGTTGCTTCTTTCAGCCACAGGGCCTTAACAGGAGAAGGATGCTTGGAGGAGTGTGGCTGTAGCACAAAAATTTTGCAAGTTCTTACGCTAATTTCCTCTCCTTAAACTGGCAATATTTAGTTACTGGCAAACATATTGTCTCCAAGCTCTTTGTTGGAGAGTGTAAACACTGATTTGTGTGGTTTTGAGTTCCCCCCTCACCATTGTTGAGTGGTTGTAGTTGTTTGGGTTTTGTTTTGTTTTTGGGCAGGGATATTTTGAGGGAGATATTTGGGGTTTTTTAACCTGTATGGTCAGCCTTGGCTTGTTCAGTGTTCATGAAACAAGTTCTGTAATGAAAAACATCTCAAGGTGCAGTAGATCTATAAAACCTTATCACTGTATCAAACAGGGGGTCCTACTGAAAAACAGAACATGATCAGTTGTATAAAATATATGCAACTATATATATATATATGTATAAAATATCTGTGTAAATACACATCCTCTTGGGGCATCTTTACTTTGAGAATGACCTAAAAATGGCATCTTTCCACTTACTGGATTTGCAGGGGCCTTGTTATCTATTGACTTGAGTTACTGCCACTTTTTGCTTTTGTTTTGCAGGACAGGCTCAATGAAAAATGGCAGGGAATGAGAAGGATCCAGGGATTCGTGTGTTTGCCCCTAAAATAGGCATGCTCTGATTTAGAATTAGTCTCACAAGATACATATAGGAAACTATTACAGATCTTTTTTTGCCCGCAGTGGGAAGAACCTTGCTTGAGACTTTGTGGAAAAAAGTAGTTTTAAAACCCCTTCAGATTAAATTGTCATACTTGATACAACATTCTGGAAACCAGACACATGAACCATGAGCATTCCTATGCCATTTTTAGTCATTGTCAGAGATGAAATACGCTATAATGCAGAACTTTTCAGAACCTGCTATTGAAATAACTGGTTTTGTGCTGTCTTCATACTACTGAAATATTTCAGTGTGTCAGTGAGTGTTGCCATTTACTGCTGCTTCCCAGCAGGAAATCCAGTCTGCTGACATAATAATGAAAAAGGGAAACCCCAAAAGGAGAACAGTGCATGAAAGAGGTTGGAGACCTTTACAGTTTTTTGAAGGTAAGTTTTTCCTTACTTAGTAAGAGTAGTTTATTTTGCAAAACTATTTACACTGAACTAGCATTTGATTAAATCACTAGTCCACATTAGGACTTGCCTTCAAACAACCATGGAGGTTTCCAGCTCTTATTTTCTGTTGTGTAAAAGCCGTATTTTCACAGCCTGTGAGGTACCCATTCATCCTGCTATTGTTCAGGATGTAGAACTCCCACTGACAGCAGTGCAGAACTGTGTATGGAGGTAGGTGTCAGGACGCAGTGTTATGTCAGCAGACCACAAGATGTTCTTTCATTTTGTGATTAATCACTACAATTTAATGGATATAGGCAGTGCAGGAAGGCTTTAAATTCCCTTCAGCTGAGCTGAAATTATCTTCTGTTTCAGTTCTTTTTCTGTTCTGCTGGAAAATAGCATGACTCTCTGTTGTCTGTATACCAGAAGTACAGTGTCTATATATCGGAACGAGTTTTTTTCTTTGGTAATGGGTTTTGGGTTTTTTGTGTTATTGGTTTGTGTGTGGGATTTTTTAAATGTGGGCTTGTTATACCTGTGAGGCAAGGCTGACTGGGTAGCCATTTCTGGGATCCTGCATGTAACCCATGTTGAAAACAGATAGAAAAAGACGGATACCAGAAGAAGACAGTGGCAGCTGGATACTAAGGGAGATGGTGTGAGCTAGGTTGGCTCTTACGTGCTTTTTGCCAGTCTTGTTCTCTAGATAATTGCTTCGGTGTTCTCCCATTACCTTCTTTTCACCTAGTTTAAAAAATAAAGTAGGTGTGAACTACTGAGAGTTGAATCATCAGTGTTAGATCTTCCCAAAGGCTGAATTCCAGTAAGTGTTAGGTAGTTGGTGTTTAGAGTCCTAAAGTGGTTGCAGTATAATTCTAGTTAATTCCTCAGGCTTCTGAGGAACCTCTGAGGTTTTAAGGTAAGCAGATAACATAAAGGATAAGATCTATAAGTTATGTCTTTCAAATGCAGGATACAGGTTTCTGTGTCTTCTGACCTCTCCAGCTTGCTGGTTAGTAGTTACCCAGCTTTAGAGAGTTTGTGAAGCCACTTTTATAGATAAAGCAACACAGAGATAAGGAAAACTTAAAACCCATCTACAAAGCTACCTGGCATTCTTTTCTCTGCTGTTTTCCAGATTTCAGTCTTGGAGCCAAGCATCGTTGGTGCTGTGCTATTTATTGCAGTCTGGATTTAGAGGGATTAAAGTCACTAATGCAGGAGCTTCGCAGTACTGTTTATGCAGCAATGTAGAAACAGGCCTAATAAGGATGGACACATCCCTCTCCACTTATTGTACTAATGTGATCTTATTTTCTCTTGTTTTCCTAATTCCAGGTTTGAAAGAAGGGGGTCAGACCATGAAAAAGCTGCGACAGCTGTTTTCAGAGAAACGTTTTTTATTTAGTTTTTAATAGAGACTTTTTAGTGTATTGCACCATATGGAATTGATTTAATTATTTGACAGTTCTTGTTTTGTATTTTAGGGAGGTGCAAGCAAGCCAGCGCTCTGTGGCCATAATTGCTGAGATGATCCATACAGCCAGTCTAGTTCATGATGATGTTATTGATGATGCAAATTCTCGCAGAGGAAAAAGGACACTTAATCAAATCTGGGGAGAGAGGAAAGTGAGTTTGCTAATAAGTGCAAGACTTGCTTTTGAGTTTCAGCAGAGCACAAATACTTAGAGGTTTGCAACGTTACTATCCGTAGGTCTGGGGATATGTCAGAAAACGTATGAAGAGGTGTGCACAGTTTGTGGGTGAGGCAAATGTGTTTTACTTTTCTGAACTGTTGGAAATATTTGATAATGAATGATTAAAGAGTGTAAGTGTTGGGCCTGTTCAGCCTCGAGAAGAGACGACTGAGAGGGGCCCTCATCATAAGTATCTGAAAGCAATGTCAAGAAGAGGGATCCAGGCTCTTCTCAGTGGTGTCAAGTAATAGGACAAGAGGCAATGGACAGGAACTGATGGACAGGAAGTTCCACCTGAATATGAACAGATTGCCCTGAGAGGTTTTGGAGTCTCCCTCACTGGAGAAATTCAAGAATGACGTGGACACAATCCTGTGCCATGTGCTCTGGGGAGGTTGGAGGTTGAGCAGGGAGGTTGGACCAGACCCACTGTGGCCCTTCCAACCTGACCCATTCAGTGATGAGTACTGATTTTACATTCCCTGTGCCATTCTCTGCAGTGCTGTTGAAATACTTTTGAACTTGTACCTCGTCCTGAATGCTGATCAGTGGGAAATTTTTTTTGAAAGTGGTGTTTCTTCACAGAGCATTGCAAGAAAGGTCTTCACCAGAAAATGCAAGGAAGGAATTCAGAATTAAGGCAATTCAGAATTCACGTGGCATAACAGCCACAATAGAATGGTCAAATAGAAAGCTAATGTTCAAAGAAACTTCATAGGGAAACACATGTTCAGGTACTGCATACAGGGAGGACAGTGCTTATACAGAAAAATATAAACAGCACTATAAGATAGGGATTCAAAACTAACTCAGATTTCAATATTTAGTTAATGTGTTTTTTCTCTCTTAAAATGAGATATTTTTGCTTTATGTAGGAAAGTTACGTGATGTGAGTAGATCTGACAAATAAAGGAAATTGTACTGTCTGTAGTAACACAGGAAAAGACTTAAGGGATCAACTTTTTTGTTGTTGTTGTTCTTAGGCTGTTCTAGCTGGTGACTTCATCCTCTCAGCTGCTTCTGTAGCTTTAGCACGAATTGGGAATACTACTATCATCTCTGTTCTAACTCAGGTGATTGAAGATCTGGTGCGTGGTAAGGTCTTTTCCTATTTTTATCTTCCGATTTGCTTGCCTAGGCAGTAAACCCACAAATAAAACCTTCCATCTGTGCAACTTTTTAGGTGAATTCCTCCAGCTGGGTTCCAAGGAAAATGAGAATGAGAGATTTGCTCACTACCTGGAGAAGACTTTTAAGAAGACAGCGAGTCTGATAGCAAACAGTTGTAAAGCAGTATGTACGTCTGTCTCTTCTGAAGTTAACATACCATACTGTAAGCTTCACAGCTAAACTCCTAGTATTGCTGTTTGCTCTGGAGACCCTCCAAAGCAAACCCTTGAAATGGTATTCTGCCAGAATGTGAATGGGTTTGACATTGTGAATTTTATCACAGTTCAGCTGTGTAGCCTCCAATATTGGTTTTCACTTTTTCTTTGCGATTTTTATTTATACACAGATTTATTGTTATTCTTACTTGAGTCAAAATAAGGTTTGAATAATCAAAACAGTGGCAGTCTTTAGTTTATGAAATTCTGCAACTTTGAGATAGTGGTTTTAATCTCAGTTGCTCATTTTTGAGCCTATAATTTCATTTTAAATTATCTTTGACATCTGGCCCTACTCACTGGTGTTGAGTGAGACCTTAAATGGTAACAGTGGAAGGAAACAATTAACTGAAAGAATCAGAGAGTAAGCTGAGTTGCAAGGGGCTGATCAGGATAATCAAGTCCAACTCCTGGCCCTGCACAGGACACCCCAAGAGTCACACCTTGTGCCTGAGAGCATCGTCCAAACACTTCCTGAACTCTGTCAGGTTTAATGCTGTGACCACTTCCCTGGAGAGCCTGTTCCAGTGCCCAGCCACCCTCTGGGTGAAAACATTTTCCTGGTGTCTCTACATCACATTGCAAAAAACGAGAAGCATGTACTCTTGGTTTGTCTGGGGGGTTTTAATTATCAGTTGTTTTATCCAACCCTGTCACTCGGTTCTGTTACTTGATTACAAAAAGACCCAATTCAAGATGATGTTCTTACTCAAAAATAGATGTTCAGTTTTAGTGCAGAAAATGGAGGTGGGTAATAATCTCAAAAAAAGAGTTTTCTCCCCAAAAGAGAGTTTTGGTCTTTTTTTTTAGTGAAAGGCAGTATAGCTGATGGATTCAATAGCAAGAGGGAGTTCTAAGAGAATTAGACTAAAAATCTGTGCTAGCGTTAATCATCTTCCTTTGTTCTCTGAGAACTGGTACATTTGTGCAACACCAGTTGAAAATTGCTTATATCAAAAGGATCACATAGAATGAGACACATTTTCGGGGAGGGAAAATATCTTTCATTCTAGTTGGAGGAAAGAAATTAAATCTTCTGGATTGCTCATATTAATGCAATATGACCCTGACACTTTTCTTTTGCAAGTCTTTTATATCAGTAGGCACCTGGACTAGTAAAGAGCATCACGTAATTCTGCTACCCTAAAAAAAACATACACAAGTTTTTATATTCATTTTGACAGTCTGCCTAAAAGAATCTTTGCAGATAGAAGAGATCACCTTCTCACTGGGTGGATTCTCCTTACAAATGTGCTAATTAAAGCTTTTTCCTTTTTGTGACTTGCAAGAGTTTAGGATTTAAGCACTTCCCTCGAGATTGAGGCTGTGATGCTGGTGAAGGGGATGTTTGGCTGCTTTTTTTCTAGTGGCTGGTGTGAGTTGTTCCATTGCTGAATTGCTGGAATTTTATATGCTGTAAAATTTGTGTTAGAAAGGAAAACCGAGAGAGAAGGTCTGTCTTCATGGCAAATCCTTACTTGCTGCACACAGTACTAATGAGTTGAATATGTATGTTTCCTTCAGTTTCTTTCTGCATGGATTAGGAGAGCTCTATTGATAGCAGTTAAAAGGGATTTTTTTTTTTGTTTGGGATTTGGGATGGGTTTTTTTTTTTGTGCGTGTGGGTGTTGAGATATTTTTGTTTAGACGGCTTTGGCTACTGAGGAAATGGAATCAGAAGGGAGTTCTGTTTTCTGTAGCAAAAATGGTAAGCAGGATTATCAGGTCTAGCTTGAAGGGAAGTTCAGTTAGGGAATCAAGAGTATTCATATCTTGTTTTCAGGGACAAAAGTAAGAGGAGAGACTATGGGTTTTTAAAGCAGTTCAGTTCCTGTTAATGACAGGAAAAAAATTATTTGTTGCTGTGGTTAAATAAAATACAAGTATTAACTGGAAAGAAGATGTCAAACAAGTTCAGGTGGCACATTGAAATTCCACAGTGCCATGCTTTAGAGATGGAAGAGTACAGTATTCCTGGAAAAATGTCTAAACAAGACATACACTGTAATAGATAGATTCTGTACCACCAGAGCATTACTGCATTTAAATCAAAATCCTTTAAGTTAGGACTTGGGGACAGAACAGTCTGTTCAAGATGTTAAGAGCCATCCCAGTCTCCAGTTTATTTCTGCCATAGTTCTGCATGGGGGAATGTTACCAAAGTTTCAATCGAAGTGTATTGTAAAAGCAAACAGTGGCAGATGGCCCAGAATCATTGAAGCCTTAGTTACTGCAAGGCATTTTTCAGACAAACATGAGGTGACTTCAGTTCAAGAATTCAGAAATAATAAAGCTGAAGTGGAATTTCTGTTTAGTCATCAGGCGAGCTGGAGATAGCAAAATAACTTGAGCAAGTTTTCTGTCCCTTTTAAACCCTGCTGTAATGTGAATTCCGGAGCCTCATAAAGCTGTTTGTATTTTGCACAGTATACTTTCAGATGAGGGATTAAATCATGCTTGCTTTGAGGTAAGTGTAAAGGTGCACTAGAGATTCTTGGTTTCTGTATTATGAGGAAGCTTGTGCCTCCATCACCCCTTCCTCAGGAGTAGTTCCCAGGAGGGTTTGAGGAGCCCAGAGGAGGTCAGCGGCAGTCCTGGCAGCAGTGAAGGGCAAACACGAGGAGGGTGCATTGCTGCCAGCACAGCAGCACATCCAGGGCAGTGGCTGTGAGACCACAGGGCACAACGTCAGACAGAGTGAGATTTTTCATCCTTGGAGATGCTCAGAAACCAACTGGACACAGCTCTGAGAAACCTGATCTAACTGTGAAGTAAACGCTCCTTTGAGCAGATGACTTTCAGAGTTTCCTTCCAACCTAACTATTCTGTGATTCTCCTGGAAAGAGGAACACTGCTCCTGTCTAGAAGAATGGTGGTGGATGAGCCAGGAATGAGAAGGCAGGAACCTGACTGCTTCTGGAGAGGAGGAAGATTGTAAAGAGGGAAGGTTTTAGAGCCTTTTCCTTTCCATGGAGTCCACAAATCTAGGAATGCAAGAACAAACATTGCTTGTAGTGTTTATTTAAGCATGTTCCAGCCCAGTAGCAGGTTTTTCTCTCTGACCTACGGAGCACTGGTAGAGATGTGCAAGTGCTTTCAACTCCAGCTGCCATATTGTCACATATTAAATAGCAGAGCAGGATGTATCTACCCAGAACTGATGGTGTATTTTATGGATGTGAAATTCAGTAAAGAGGCAGAATTGGTTTATAGTCTCTCATATAACAGAAACAACTCATTATTGCAAAAAGTGTGTTTGAAATAACACCAAGCAGATTGTCTTGCTTTGCTGAATTCAAAGAACCTTTCTGAAGAATTTGTTCCACTTGGTATTAGGAAGGATTTTTCATCATGATTTAGTGGAGGACAGGCCTGAATTCTTGCAAGATTAAATTTGTCATGAACCAATCATACCTGTTCGGGGAGCTATAGGATGTTTTCAGAGGGGGACGTGTGTTTATCATTTAAACACATGTCATCGTATTGACTTCGTTATCCTGATTTGTATTTGCTGTTATCCCAGGACGTTATCCCAGTACAGCTCCAGTTAACTCCATGTGGGAGTGACAGGCTGCCTGGCTGCAGCCCAGCCGGTGTCCAGATGGGGGCAACAATCCACAAGAGCAGTTTGAGAAAATTGCATCCTGGAACTGTCTGGTAGACACAACCCAGTCGTTGCAGGTTTATGATGTGGTCACGGTCAGAGGGTTGCTCACTTGAGGATGACTAGAAAATCAAATCTCCTGAATTTTTAATTTTTTTTTAATCTTCTTTTTGTCCATGAACAAGGAATGACATTTCAGATTAAATGAGGATGCTCTTTACATGGCAATTCCTCTCACCCTCTGCCAGCTAGTGCCCACTCTGACCCTTTGCCATTAACCAGGATTTTGTCACTGAATTCTGTATTTTAATCCTCCACAGGAATGAAATGTGGTGGTATGTAAGGATTTCCTTGAAACAGGGTAGATGCAGTCCCCCTGCCATGCTGATACTATGTGATTCATGTTACAGAAGCAACCAAAAGTTTGCATCATACAGCAGTAGATGTTAGGTCTTCGGGCAAATACTGCTATTTAAGAGACAAGCATCAAAAGGAGGATAAAAGGGTAAAATGTTCTACTTTGATAGACCCTAGCAGCACCTATTTAAATACCTCGTATTTGCAGTTCACTGTTTAATAGCCTTCAGGATTTTCTATGATCATTAGAGATAAGTAGCATTATTTTCCTGCTATACTGTCCTCCTCTTTTAAATAAAATTGGGGAATGTATGATGCTGTAATTCCTCAGTCATCCAGATTCCTCTGGGGTTTAGTTATTATCCACAGATGCAGGTTATGATTGGGAAGTGTTCTGATGCTGAGATATGAAATGCAGTGATGCATGAAATAATTCCTCATCTTGTGCAAGTTACATCACATTTATTAGGATATAATGTTGTTTCTTATTTCCATCTTCACATTCACCTTCAAAGCTACTACTGGACTTGCTTTTAATTTGTGTTTGGTTTTGGGGTTGGAGCTTTTATGATCCTACCTTACATAGTCTTAAAGAGGAATTTAGACAGATATTTAGATACATAGATATATAGAAACACACAGACATACATATTTTTATATTGTATGGTTTTCCTAGCATATATTTTTAGTCTTAAGTAAAATGTATCTTTACTCCTTGTTAGTCACAGCAGATTTGGAATGCCTGCAATAAACCAGGGTGGATTTTTGTCCCCTGTTCCTAATTGGTTTATTGAAGGTTGAAATAAATCTGAGTATTTAAATTTACCAACCTTATTTTTCAAAATGTGTAATCAATACATAAAGGCAAAAAGCATAAATGCCCTTACTTTGAGGCAAGATATTAATTCCTAAACCTTAGTTATTGTCCTGTATTTTAGTTTTATGGAGTTAATTCAGCAAAATTTCTGTTTCTCAAGTAGTTGATTGTACATTCAAGTAAAATACTTTGTTTATCTCAGTTTAGTGATGCCTTTGTCAGCTTGATGTGCTTTCTTCATTTGCTGTCTTTTCTTTACCACTAATTATCCCTCAGTACCTTTGCCTGCAAGCTAATCAACTCATCTTCCTGAGCAAGTCAGATACAGTTAACATCACCTTAAAAATAATCTTCCTTATCTCAACTGCCCCTCCTGTACTGGGTTCAACACAACCAGCTTTGTGATCTTTTATGAGACATGTAATGTCCATTTATCTGTTGTCTGACCTCCAATTATCCCCTGGCTGATTTATGTATATAATTAGCTTAATTTCCCCAGCACTGGACTGTATATGACTACTACCCTGCATGTGAAGTGCATCTACATTTCTTCTCTCTTTATCCTTGCATTATAATTTCTAAGCCTGATAAATATTAAATGAAGCTAATGTCTTTGCAGACTTGAATGTAGTTTTAATACTGCACTGCTGTTCAGCCTTGTTTTCTGGTAAGCTTGGTTAGTTGTGTATCTCCATGAACAGAGATCAGCCACAATGTGCCCGAGTCAGCTTTTTTTGCCTTTCCCAGATCCCTCCTGCCTGTGCTGGCTGTGCCACACCTATGGTCACAGGCTAAAAGTGGTTGCTAACTCAAGCTTTCTATTTACTTGGGGTTTTTGTCTTTTCAGGTTTCAATTCTAGGCTGCCCTGATCCCAAAGTTCATGAGATTGCATACCAGTATGGAAAAAATGTTGGCATAGCTTTTCAGGTAGTGTTTTTGTTGAACTGAATGGAATCTAAAATCTAAACTTCTCCAAAGTGCCCTAGAAATCAAAGTGGGCTGTCTTAATCCTTCCTATGAATCTTGTCTTTAGCAAGGATTATTCTGTATTTAGCTTTAATTTTTAAAAAAGAAATTTTAAATAATCTGTATGTTCATTTTTGCCAGCTGATAGATGACGTGCTGGATTTTACATCATGTGCCGACCATCTGGGGAAACCAACAGCAGCAGATCTCAAGCTTGGATTAGCCACAGGCCCTGTCTTGTTTGCTTGTCGACAGGTAAGTCAGCAGGAAACTGTTTCCTCTAAATAAAAGGTGTAAACTACTCCTCACAGGACCAGCTGAAACACATCCCATCTCCAGTGTCAGGGATGAGCATGGCCTCGGCACATGTGACAAATCAGTGTGTTCAAGATCAGATGAATTCTTTGCACACACAATTCTGAGAAACACCTTCCTGCACCACTCTACTTACTGTCAGGCTCTTGCAGAGAGTTTTAGCACGTTTTCTGTAGGTTATTCCTAAGTAGCTTCTTGGTTGTGTTTTTTTCCTGAGACATCTTGTTCTTCCCAGGCTTGACCATGTATGTAGGCTATTTTGCTTAGTTCTGGGCTTTGAATCCATCTGGGGCCAAGAACTGAAATCCCTGCCTTGCTTTTAGGTGGGTATTTATTGGATTTGATCTTTGTCCTCAAGTATTATCCAGTTACAAACATGGGTAGCTTTCCTGTCTGAAGGTTGGATAAGAGAAAAAAGACTGTCATAAATAAAAGAAGCTTAAAATTGGTCAAGATTTTCAGTGCCTTAAAAATTACTTGGAGGAGCAGAATGAAAACAGAAGTGCAAGCAGCATGAAAAGAACATTAAAATTCTTGCTAATCCATAAACGGGAAAGAAACTGGTTTAATTCCTTGCTTGAGTGTCTTGGTCACCAGAGGCAAGCAGATTGGGGACTTAAAAAGCAGTCCTTCTTACCAGGCTTCTTCACAGTGTGATAAAAAACTGGCACAATTAGTTCCAGTAGAGCTCTCATCTATGATCTCTCAGTGGAATTGCTTAGAGCTCAACATGAGAAAAGTTTTAAATCATTAAAAAAAACCAACTTTGACATTTACTTCCCCCTCTTAAAGAGCCTGGGGTGGGGGGAGGTGGAGCATGCACATCTGTTTGCTTCCTTATCCTTTGGGCATTTACAAGGATCTGTATCTCAGGAAAGAGGGGGGAGCACAGAGTATCAGGCAGCTGACAAGGCAGATGAATGCATATTGAGAACAACTTTCTCCATGTCCTCAGTGTCTCCCCACATACTCATCTGGGGGATTCACAAGCATGTTCTTGAATCATTATTTCAGAATTGTATCATCAGCAATTGGAACCATCCAAAGATCAGTGAGACAGTCAGGTAGAGAGAGGATGGAATTATGAAGCTGTTTTTGTGTGTGCTAAAGCCATGTGCAGAGGGAGACAAGGCATGTTGCAAATACCCACTTTTGGCAGAGAATGGGTGACATTGATTGTCTTGTGGGTGTTGAATATTCACATTTTTAAATTAAAACTATTCTTTATTAATTTGTTTGGGTTTTCTTTCTCTGACTTTGAACTTCATCTGTCTTTTAATTAGCTTTACAAGATAAATTAGTTCATAATATAGAAATTCAAGAGAAGAAAATCTATCACTCCTATTTTAAAATCTTGTTCTTTGTAGGTCACCTTTAAATGCTTTCCCTCATTTCTATCTCTGATAGATGGGAAGTGTACATTTTTGCATTGAAAGATAACTTGACCATCTTAGAAAGTTTTTTGCATTCACCAGAAGGCTTCTTTACTGAAAATTTCCTGCTGTTTTCAAGAAATGGGAAGAACAGCACTACAGACTTAACTGATACATAAACAAAGCACAATGTGGAACTTCAGCGGACACTTACCTGTGGTGTTGATAGATATTTCATGTATTTGTATCTGAGAAAACAAACTCATGAGCCAGGACGTGAAGACAGTCCAAAGTGTAATTATTAATTATAGGCTTTCTCTTCAGATTAGTATTACTGTTATCCTTTCATTGGCTTCCTGACAAACGGCTTCCTGACAAACGTTTGTTAGTTTCTAAGGTGCTCTGGATCTTCGATGACAGATGCCTTTTCTTCCTATCCTCTTCCCTCCCTCTGAAATACATCTTTGTGCATTAGAATATAAAGGAGAAAGAAATGTTTAGCTTGATACGAAACCTTTTTATTCAGTATTTAAAGTTAGGTCACTCAGTAAAAAAAAAAACCCACCCCATTTTTTTTAAGGAAATTCACTAGTGTATGCTAATTCTAAAGCTACTCTTAAACTAGTACAGCTGAAGAATGAGGGTTTATTTTTATTATAAGCATTCCTGTGAAATGCTGATGTGCTGCCCACTAAATATGCAGAGTAATAGCAGTAGTAACCAGCTCTGTCTTACACATTTGGGGATTTTCATGTCCTTTAGTGCTTAAATATAAAAAAGTGATCCCATATGCATCCTATATAATTGTAAATATGAATAATGTGAAAATGGATTGCATGACACTACAATTAAACTGTCATTACCTGGGAAGGAAGCTAGG
This sequence comes from Machaerirhynchus nigripectus, assembly GCA_013397975.1. NCBI lineage: Eukaryota > Metazoa > Chordata > Aves > Passeriformes > Dicruridae > Machaerirhynchus > Machaerirhynchus nigripectus. The sequence goes on along the minus strand of VZRQ01002675.1, from coordinate 205,826 downwards.
ATCTAGAAAAAGCCATGACTTTCTTCTTTTAGATGAAGTATGAGTCACCACTGAACTTCTGAATGTATCTCCAAGACTATGTATGAGTAATAGGAAAATGTCACAGCACTGAGGGGCGCTGCATGTTTGTACCTGAACAAGGTTGTAAAGCTGCAGTTTCAGGACCAAAGGTGCACAAGGAAAGCAGATCATTGTTTATAAGTGTATGGCAATAACATCATCTTTATTTGACTCTAATCCTTTCAGGCAAGATGAACAAACAGCTCTTTGCCTTAAAAAGAACTCTTCTGTGGAGTAGCAGCCTGCAGTTGTGGCCTTACACAACTTTTTGTAGCTTTTTCTGTTTCTAGGCTGTCTGAAGAAAGAGGCTGCATATTTAAATAAGTAATTTCCCAAGACAACTGACTTGAGTTACCTACTTGATTTGTAGGGAATTGAGCATGCAGTGCTAACTACAAATGCTATGTCACTGAAAACAAAATACCTTATAGTTCTCATTTTTCTCTTACTAAAAAAAAAATTGTGTATATAAAATACCAGCACAATGGAAAACATAAGAGGATCTAACAGCCAAAGTTACCATGAGGGGGTTTTAGAAGTTGAACTGTGCAATATTACAACAACAAACATCTTGGGTTCTTTTGTATATGTGGGGGAAAAGGTGCTTCTTCTAGGAGTGCCAACACTAACCATCATTTGTGACAGAAGAATACCTGATGCAGATTATATACCAGGTAGTTGCTACATCAGAAATTGCCACACAGGAGCATCTGCTTAACATGGTAAAATGGCAGGTGCTGACTTCTGCTACCAACTGGCTACAGGCAGCAGAGCCAGATGGTTGAAGTTTTAAATGCTTGGGCTCTGCTATACTATAGTCCTGTGTAGATTACAACTATGAATCTAAAGCTATACCTGTAGCAAAACAGTGACAGGGGAAGAGGGCTGTACTTTGGTGTCATTCTGACCTTAACATGGCAGGCAGCTACATGGAAAACAACTCAAAAGCAAGTACAAACCCTTCTCCCTTTGTGCTTAGTTTCCAGAAATGAATGCTATGATAATGAGGAGATTCAGTAAGCCAGGAGATGTTGAACGTGCACGGAAATATGTGTTGCAGGTAAGACTGATACCAAATACTGCTGCTGTCCCTGCTGCTCAGTCTGAAATTCATTGTCCCTGAAGTAAAATATGTCAAATACCTGCTGAGTAGCATGCAATGTACAATGCCAAGTTAGAACTCCTAAGCTCTCCTACTGGCACAGTGTTTTAGCAGAAATGCTAGGTACTGAAGAGCTTTTCTTCCTTTTTTCCCCACAATAGCATAAAATCCAAGTAACAGTAAGTAAAAAGCTCATGCATTAACTCAGTTCCTTCAGTAGGGCGTAGCTGTATCCAACAGCTTGTGTAAGTGGCACATAATTACCAGTCAGCCTTGTAACTGCAGTGCACACTCCATACCAGTTTTAATTGACTGTGGTTTAAAAAGACTGAGTAATGCTCTGTGCAAAATTAATACCTATTTTTCAGAATAGCATGGGGTTTTTGTACATCTCCCTTTAGGGCAGGAGGGGAAGGGATAAACTATTAATTTCTAGTTTGTTATTAATACCAATGCTGTTGTGTAAGTCACTTAAATTTAGCATGGATGAGTTTTAGTACCTTGACAGTTTGGGGAAGGTAGGTGGGCTTCCCTGATTACAGAATGAGTTCTCTTCCTTTCCCCTTCAGAATATGATGTGTTAAAGAGTACTTACTGACCTTAAAACTCCCCCCTGTGACGGGAAGAGGCAAAAGGCAGGAGGAGGCTGATCAGTTCTGCATTTCCTTTCTCTGTCTCCTTCTCTCAGAGTGATGGTGTGCAGCAAACAACCTACCTCGCCCAGCGCTACTGCCACGCCGCGACGCGCGAGATCCGCAAGCTGCGGCCGTCCCCCGAGAGAGAGGCCCTCGTCCACCTGACAGAAATGGTTCTCATGCGAGACAAGTGAGAGAACTCCTTCCACTCGTTCTGGCAGCTACTTACCAGACTGTGCCTAAATTTATTTCAAAAGTTACTTGCTTCCAACACAAGCTACCAAAAATTATTTTTTTAAAAAAAAACAACCTTTTTTTTTTCTTTTTGAAGTTTTACTTACTTTTTTTTTTAAACAGAAGTTTAAAGTGTTTTACTGTAGGAAGCCATGCAATTCAGAGCAAATCAAACTGTGCTGTACAACTGTTTTAGCGGGGGCTATTGATTGTGGGGGATGGGGAAGATGTTTACATGTTGATGCACAAAGGCCACAATGAGAATAAATATAAATCAGTGTATGAAAACTGAAGCTGTTCCAAATTTCACTTGTTTACACTAATGAACAGAGCATGCACGTGCAGGAGCTGGTAAACTCCTGGGAGGAGAGATGGTTTGAATGCTTTCCTGACTGTTTAACAACAAAAGCATCTGGAGTTGTATATAGAGATACTGGTTTACTGTAAAAGACTAGATTTAGATTTTAATTAGTTATATACATCAGTGAGTTCCAGTTCATGCTATTGGTGGCTATTTGGTAGCAGTTAACATGATGCAGAATTTCAGACTGCTACCAAATGAATGCTGTTGTTCAGAAAATGGAAGGCTCAGTATTTCTAACTCACACTAAAAATGAATGATTCACCAGCCAGTCAAACCTGCAACTCCATCACTTTCCATCACTCACATATGGAATATAGTCAGTACCTTCCCCAAAGCCTGCTTTGAAGTCCCAGACACATTCCTCTCACAGTAATTACCCAGCAATACCACATTCCTTCTCTGGTTATTTCAGCCACAGAATCTGTAGAGAAGGGAAGCACAGCCTCTCTCTGGCTATCTCTGCCTGTGATCCCATAACACAGTGGCCAAGCTCCTCTCACATGTGCTCCCCTGGGTGCTATCTGGAGGACAGCCTGCTCCCTCTGCTCAGTGGGGCACCTCACAGAGCCACACAGAGAGAGTTCCCACACAGAACTGTCTGGTACAGATAGTGTCCAACTTACTGCATGCAGGTAACTCGATTCAATCAAGAACCCTCACTAAAATTAAATGTTGGCAGAAAAGAACTTTTAAGAGTATGTATAAGTGTGTAATTCAGATTTCAGATCTAATTTATTTGCCCTCTGTCAGTGATAAAGTCATGTTACAAACATACGCTTTTTAGTACATTGTCTGGGATAACACAGCCATGATTTTGCTACGTTAGCATTCCAAACTTCTTTGCCAAGCCAACCAAGAAAGTAATGGACAAGACCTTTGGTTCACTTATATATTTATGAATGGAAAAAGTCATAATGTAAATTTACTCATTAAAAAAACTTGGGTACAAATTACACATACATAAGACCACCCATTTTTTTAATCACATGGACACCTTAGACCCAAACAACTCATTGTAATAGACTTTAGTGAGAATACTCCAGGTAAAGATTACAACAATTGGAAGCATCTTGGATTTTTAAAAAAGTATATTTCAATACATAAGTTTGTATGCATGCTTTAAACAAATATAGTTCAAGAATGAGCAAAGAGTCTAAACAAAAAGTAATATGACCAGCACTAACATTAAACTTCTCATCCAGGTTTTAATATGTTAGTCTAACGTAGTGTTAGTTACCATGCTGTACTGAAAAATGTAATGGCACAATCTGATCATGGTTCATTAAATATTATACCCTACTTCCCCATAATATTTAGGCTGGTCATAAAATTAACAATGCATAAGTAAATAAGTATAACCAGTTATAGACAGTTGCTTGTTTTACAAATTGCCATCAGGTAAGACATACTGTCCCCAGAGACTCAGAGATGGACATTCAATCATACCATTAAAACAGTATGGCCTGAAGAAATGGGCACAATTTTTTGAAAGTATATTAAGACAATTCTGTTAGCTTTTAGTTACCCCTTGTAAATAATCATGGTATGACTTGAATACAAGACCAAACTTTGAAAAGCAAAGGATTTTAATCGGCATAGTGCATGATTGATTCAACGTAATTCCCAGGAAACAAGCCAGTTACTCGATTACAAACTCCTTCATACCAGCCATCATCGTTCTTCTTTATCACATAAATGATTGCACCCTCCATAAACGACAGCTCGTCGTCTTTGTCCTTTGTATAGTCATATATAGCAACAACTGTGGAATAAACAGGGACACATTTAGCATTTTATTAATAGCAACAGTATTAAAAAACAATTGTACTTCAGAAAATGTTAAGAGAGAAGTTTGCTGTCATGGGATTTTAAATAATGAATTCACATGCTTTTCCTGTTGAACATTAAGCCCAGGAAATGGAATTTTACTCTCCTTGCAACATTAGCTAGCAGTAAGAAGTGGGTGGTGGCTACACTGAACACTCAGTTAAGCTGCTGACGGAGAAGTACGTCCAAGTGTGACACAGTCAAGTGGAGCTTATGGACACTAAAAAGCTGAACTAGGGAATAACTGACTTGCGTGGTTCCCATTTCTGATCAGATTACCTCAAAAGCATATGGATCCCTTTATATGAATCGCTTGATTAGAACATGGCTAAAAAAAATGTTAGAAAAATCATTCCACTAAGGCCCCTGCTTGCACCTCAGTGTGGCCTTGCACACATGGCTGCAAAAGCCATTGCACACAAATGAATGGTCTTTCCTACAGAGCTTTTATGTCGTAAGGACTTCTGGCGTTACTTGCTGCACTGAGTGCAGGTAGGAAAGTTACTGAAGAAGAATGCAGAAGTGACATCTGCTATTTTTCAGTACCTGCTTGGTGAATACTTTACTCTTACCAACCTTCAACTCACTGTGTGCCATTAACAAAGCAGGGATTTCCCCAAGGAAAGAATGTTGCCACCACCAATACTGGAGTTAAAAACTAGCACTGTGAATATACAGACCTCAGACATCACAGCCTTACCCTTGAAAATATAATATGGATTTATGCAATTGATCAACTTAAAGAATTCCAAGATTCCACTATTTTACACCTACATATATTCTCAGATATCTGATGTCTTAATGCCTAGCAATGATGTCCTGCATCGGTTACTTTCATCCCATGAGTGTGTGCTGCACAGTCCAGCTCTGAGTGACGATGGAACACAGGAGCTCTGCCACAAATATCACAGGTACTCAGCCCCATTTTGTACTCGCTACAGCACGAGAAAACGGAGGAAACTTCTCATGAGAAAACTGGCAGCACTGCTGCTGACAAAACGGTCACTGCCACAACACAGGCAACTCCACACGCAGGAAATCTGCTTCTCCATTACTCATGGGAAGAGATGTTTACTATGTGAGTTCATACCTAAGCACAGTTCACAGTCTGCTGATCTGGAGTCACTGATAAATCTCCAAGGAGACCTCAACACATTTTATAGTTCAAAGTCTAATAATCCACTCTAGTCATCTAGTTTGATGGGATAAATACAGCTTGGAATTTCTGTCCATTTTGCAGCAGTTTGTAGATGACTGCCCAGCAATCCTGAGGTAGGTACAGACAGTCCAACTCATCAAAGATGAATCAATTTACATCTGTTTCTCGTGAAGAAGCTTTCTTTTTCATCCGTTCTAGAATGCTTGGAGGTATTTTATCATTTGTCCAAAGGATTATGTCTTACCACATTAGGAGTAGCCACAAACCAAGGAAACCATGGTTTGAGTTCTGACTTAGGAGGGACAGTGACTGTTTTCATCAGACCCACGCTAAGTCCTTCATTCCCTTCAGATACCATTAATCCTCCAATACTTCACGAACACAACTGGAACGCTTCTCTTACCTTTCTCTATATAGTTTTTAGGTGCCCAAGCAGGATCTCCATCTGCATAGGGATCGCTGTACTGCACAACAGCAGCCTCCTCATCCTCATAATCCACGGGGGGTGGGGGTGGAGGAGGAGGAGAGTCATCAAACATCGGCATCTCATCGGGAGGCGGCGGTGGGGGAGGAGTCGGGCTATCAGCAACTAGAAACATTTGGAGATCATTGTTTTTTCTTAAATCAAGACAGGGTGGAGATGCAAACAAACCTGAGGCTGTACACTGTAAATAAAAGGGCTGGGGGGGACACACACAGCATGCACTATAATACCATGCACTGATTAGAAACAGAGGCTTTGTATTAACAACTACAACACACAACTATATTTGTTATTAGTGGTCAAATCTATGTATAAATGCTACTAGAGTCAAAGCACATGCTGCGGGGCGTAAGCTGAACATCAGCAGAGAGGAAAGCTTCCTGCTCCAATGTCCATGCGCTGCAGCTTTAGCTATGGAGGACTCCGAGTGGCACCCTCTGAGCCAGGCAGCAACAGGCCTCTGACTGGGCCAGCAGCTTGATTGGTTTTTAACAAATCCTTTGTCTGTAACAGTCACTTTAATTTACTTGTGAACACTGCTTCCTTGGATTCCTTCTCTCTCAGAGCTAGCATTAGGGGACAAAAAGATCTGGTGTGGATCATAAATACTAGTCTCTTCCCTTTTTTAAGATTTAGCCAGGTAAGAAGAAGCCAAATAATGCTTCTGCAGAAGAAAAGCTTTGTACAGATCCTTATGTTGCAGACTAGCTTGTGTGTGTGCACACATTCAGGATTCAATTAATAAATGGAAAACTACAACAGGCAGCTGCTGCTCTTAGGGAGAAAGTGCTCAAGGAATTAAATACATAATCCAAAATGTCAAATTCCTGCCCTGAGATTCTCCAATCAGCACAACTACAAGTTGCTTTGGGAAAGGGAAAAAGAGAAAGGCATTATGGTACAAATAATTTTTAAAATCAGTTCATTAAATTACTTTCCAGTAATGTTCACAGCAGCTGGCAGCAAAATAGAGAGATGGCACACTCAGATGCAAGACATCAAGTCACTTTATCCTATTCCTAGGGAGATGTGGTCCACTACACCTGGACCTAGGTGTAAGCCCTATGAAGCCACAAGTTATTGAAAGGAAGCTACTGTTGCTAACATCAACTTTGTTACCTAGCAATACAGATTCATTTTCAAGAGACCTGGGATTCTGCACACTGAAAACAGGCTGAAAACCACTGCTCTAGGCAGGGTTTGATGGAACCAGGCATCAGGCCCCAAAATGTGCAGCTCCAGCACACAAATTTTGAAAAAAATGCCAAGCAACAGAGAAAGAAAAACACTTCACAGAGTGAAGCTCATGCTGATAGTAACTGCTGTAACTGTAACTGCTGATAGTTACAATGGCACTGGAGATTAGAAATCAGGTTTTTGTTTGCTTCAACGCCTTTTACTTTTGGTTGGTCACTACTCTAGTGGAGAGTCAACCTTTACTCTTCAGTCCCATGCCCCAGACAAGGGGCTTGGGCACAGCTCCCGTGTCCTGTCTGGGTCAGACTGGCTGCACTGGGACAGGTCTGGCACCTGCTGCCAGGGCAACAGCGGGCAGGAGCTGCTGGGGCAGGGGCTGCCTCAGCCCACACATCCAGCCCGCTCCCTTCCCTCGAAGGGCCAATTCTTCACCTGCAAGCCCAGCTCCTCTTCAACTTGACCAGCTGAGCTGAACACCCCACAGCTCTCTCCATCAACAGGACTGGCTGCCACTTTATTAGTGATTCCTCTCCCATACAGAAGCCCATTTATGTCACTTGGAGACAGACTAACAAAGTCTTTGGCAGAGTGAATGCTACGTCCTGCCCATTACTGAATAGCACTCACAGACAGGCTTCATTAATCCACCACAGACACATGACAACACCGTTTATGAATGGACTGGTTTTGTGCTGCAGTTTCAGCACATCTTCCACAAAATGTATTTCTCCCCTTAATTTTGTCTGCAGCCAGAGGAAAGAAAAAAAGTGTTGAAACAACAATCATTTGAGATCCTGAGATCTCAAATGATGAAATTAAAAAAAAAAAATTAAAATGCAAAAAAAAGTTACGTTCATTCAACAATGAAGCTGCTTATTTGAAAAGAAGGAAAGAGGGCAGGAAACGCGAATGTGAAAGCACCAACACATACTCTAACTGAGATGCAGTGCAGGAACTGCAAGCTTTATGGGAAACATTTAAAACAATTCAACTTCACATTTAAACAAGTGGAGAGAATGGAACAGAAATTTAGACAAGTGCCACTCCATTGAAGTATCCCCTCGCCTCTTGGACTTTAACCTAGACTTTTCCTGGTTCTAAACTTAGCCAGACTCTAGACAGCATCACTTCTCCTAGGGGAGGGGGGAAAAAGCATACAAAAAGCCACACTAAATGAAAGGGTAAAAGGACAAGTATTTATATAGCTCCAAACTGAGATCTTCTCTTGTGTATATTCACATCCTTATTCTTTAAATGGGGACCAGCAGACTCCTTCTGAAAGGACTGGGTGCGAGAGTACAGCAACTTGCATCAAATCAGCTGTCCCTGAGCACCAGACACACTGGAAAACCTCTTTGAAGGAGATGCCCACAGTTTGGACTCAAGAGAAAAAGAAAAGGTGTTGCATAGTTTCTAAGCCCCTCTCTCCTTGTCCTCTGAAAGAAGCAGAGGATGTTGCTTTCCAAACCCACAGATCTCTATGATGAGGAAAAGACAATCCACATGTCTTCCTAACATCAGAGACTTCTTGCAGAAAACGAGGCTGATGAAAGTCTAGCACACAATGCCAAACTCAACAACAGCCTCTAAAGCCAGCTTTGCTGAGCGTATGCACAGGCTGCCACACGCACCCCTGCCTCCAGAACAAGGCAGCAGCAGCTCCAACCCATACTCGTTATGTAACTTTCAAACCCAAGGGACTATTAAACGAAACAAAATAAAGAACAATTTCTATGACCAGATTTCAAGCTTCAGCTATTTTGCTGCAATCTCATTTACAAGTCAGCTTGCATTTTGCCGTTGCACGCACAAGTCAGTCTGTCCCTTTCACCTCTGCTCTCCCCAGGGCTGTGCTACCTCCAGGAGGACAATACTTGGAACAATTCAGAAGCAGGTGTCAATTTTCTCAAGTTTATCTGCAAGTGAAGACATTCTGTAACCTTCATCCTCAGCAGGTTTACATCTACACCTTGCATTTTGGAAAGGTTTCCAACACAATTTTGTGGCACACTCGACGTGATTCTTACTGTTTACCAAGCACAGCACCAAAATACCTTATTTTTGAATGAGAACCAGAGAGATGCCTCTGATCTCATGGGGAATGCTCAGAACATGACCACTTAAAAGCTCTAATGAGAAGCAGAGGAGCGGCACTACTGAGACCTGGGGTCCCTAAATGGATGCTGCAGCCATATAGCTAACTGTGTAGTAGTAGCCCCTGAGATCCTAGCAAACCTCAAAATGGTTCCCAAACACTTTAAAAACATTTTTTACTTACTTCATGCCCTATCTACATCATATTTAGTCTGCTGTTTACAGAACTGCAACAAACTCCTACAGAAAAGATACGCCCAGATCAGGAACATGACTTTACACCTGCACTGGCACTTGAGACAGTAACACTCACCTGAAAGGAATCAAGCAGTAATGGTGAAAGCAGAGTTACCAGTATAAACACCCTGCAGCACAGGTCACAGCTAGGAAGAACCTCTCACAAACCTAACCAGCAGAGCTATGCTGCAAGAAGCTCAGCAGGGAAATAGGGCTAGAGAACACAAAGAAATGGAGAATGAAAGGCTGCCAAGAGGAGAGATGCCTTACAAACTCCTTTGTAACACATTAGATCTTAAGACTGCTTGTTTTCAACAGACCGTAGAGCTTCCTGAAAAACACTACAGTATTGGAATCAATGGTTACACATTACACATTCTGACAGTCTACATAAGCCTTTCTAATAAAAACTCATCAATTATCCCTAGTGAAAAAGGCAGGGTGATTCAACATGAAATTAGTGTTTTCAATTAAAATACAATTTTATATTCGCACCAAACATATGCCACATTTCACACTGTACTTCTGTAATAAATTTGCAGTTCAGAACTTAAATGGGTCAGTAATAATCATGCACGTGTTATAAAATACTGAAGAGTGTGCCCTTCAGCTCCAATAGCATATTGACACTAGAATGCAAGATGGTATTAGCTTCTGGAAAAGGAAACAAAATAGAGTCTGACTTGCCAGCCATGCATGCTAGAAGAGAGTAGGCTCTACCCTTTAACAGCTCAGCTTTGTCCAAACTTACTGTTTTCCTGCACCCTGGCCACGAAGCCTGTGAGAGGTATCTGTGGAGTCAACTGAGGCATAGGGGGAGGGGGTGGAGCAATAGAAACTGGTAGCAACACACACACCATATCGGGAAAGTCAAATGGACAAAGGAAAAAAAAAAAGGGAACAAACAAAAGCAGCCGTCAGTAACGAGGACCACAAAACAAAGTATGTAAAGAACAACAAGAACCAAGAACACACACACACAAGAACCTTCTTCAAGCTTGTGTTTCCAACAAGGCTGAATTCGTGGTTAGCCAATGGAGGATCAAAAGCAAAGCATGCCCGTGTTTAGCCAGGTAACAGCTGAGCGCAGGCTGCGTGTCTGGAAGCTCACAGGGTGCGTGTGAAGGTTCTTGCTCTGTCACACATTTTGTGTGCTTCACCTGGGGAGCACATAAAATTGAGCTTTTGTCTTGCTGCTAAATAAGGATTACTCAGTTTAGCAGTTATCTTTTCGAAGTGAGCTACTAGAAGTAGAGGTGATGTTTCGCAGGATTCTGGACTCCTCTAAAATGAAAGTGGAGCGCTGCATCAAGTGCAGCAAAGCAGCACTGACACAGAGCAATGGCAATACTTTTGCAAGGGGCACAGTGTTTCAGCACCAATACTTCACATTCACACAGAGAACACCTCCCACCATTGTGCTCTGCTGGGACGGGGGCACTGGGCTAGCTTACTGCATTTTTTTTTTTTTCTCAGAAAAAGGGACCTTGTTGCTTGCTGGTAGAAAAAAATACATGGGTCTAGAGCAGAGTGGAGCTTTACTAAGTCTTCTGTGGTGAGAGGGCACTCAGCAACCTAAAAGGCTGGTGGTAAAGGCTTCAACAGCTCCGAGTCGTTACACGAGCATGCAGAGCTCCTCAGGAAGCACTTGCAAGCTCATCTTCTTTCAAGTATGGGCCTGTGTGGCAAGTAATAAGACATGTGACAACACCTGCACTCAGAGACACCGGGCTGACAGCCCAGATGTTCAACTCTTCCCTGCACAGGTAAGGAAGAGGAATGGGAGCAGCAGGGCAAGCCATTCAAACTACCAGCTCTGGCTGGATCACTCCCCCTTAAGCGCAGGGAATGAAAAGCATAAAACAAAACCTCAACCAGGAACTCAGCAAAACATCAACTCATTTGTTTATACCGTGTCCCTTCTCAGTGGAATTTCTCTTGCACCGGAGCAGAGGAATTCCTGTGAAGGTGGGAATTCAGCAGGATAATCCAGTTGGAACCAAATTTGAAAGAGGTTCTGTACTTCCAAGTAAGCAACGGTTTTAAATAAAGCTGTAACTAAGATTAATGTTTGATGAATTAAAATGAAGCATTTAGTTCATTACAAAACCAATAATCAAATAAGCTGTATGGGATAAATGATCAATAAAAGCGGGAGAACAAACAGTGTCTCACAAAATTGAAGTAAACATCTGAGAAAAACCAGAGTAATTGTTAGCACGAAAAGTAAACCCTTAAGGAAACATGGGACCTGGGTTTAATGTTAAGACAGTAGCACTAAAAAAATAATCACCAGTTACAGAAACAGAGGAAAACAGTTTCAAGTAGCAAAACACACCCATCAAAATACTGTTTAAAAAATGTTGACCACCAGTATTTTGAAAACACCAGAGAGGGCAGACTAAGAAAACAGCACCTGCATTTGAGCAAAAAATTGCTTTGGACAAATGTAAACGTTCAGAAACAGTGGTGTGCACAGCATTTAAGACAACTGAACTATTCCCAGAATTAAAATCTTTTTTATTTAATGGAATGCAACTGTTCAAGCAGGAGGGAGTTTCTGTGGTTAAGGTGAATTAATTTGGAGGAATAAGAATGAGGAGGAAAATGAAATGCTAGTACGGGTGAGCAAGAGTAGGAGGAAAATCAGGTTTGGAAAAAAAGAGAAGATACTGTGTCTGCATATAAAAATGCTTTCTGACAAATGTAAGACTTCTAAACTACTCAGAAAACTCTTCAGTGTCTCAAATATTTTAAAAGCATTATTTTCTTAAAAGTAAGTACGCAACAGCAAACACTGGTCCAAAGATCTTAAACCCAAACATCAACATTTCTTTTCAAAAGAAATATTCCTCTGAAGTTTAAAGGGTTGGCATTCTGAACACTACCAAGAAAAAACATTATACAGCTACCACTCCTCAGTGTGTATTTGATCAAAATTTATGGAAATGGCAAGGAAGAAGTTTCCTGATAGAGCTTTCTACCAGCAGCCAAGATCCTTATTTTGCAGATCTTTCTGCAGTGAACCTTGATTGCCCTTGTGGGGTAGGCAGGCAGGAGGCTGCTGACTAAAACCTGCTCACTTGCCCATGGCACCCATCCCTTCCCTCATTCATCTCCTTCTATACTCCTACTAGTGTGAAAGCACAGAGAAGGTGTCTGCTAAAAGAGAGAGAGACTGAGATCTCTCTAGAGCTTTAACAGCCAAGCTTAAAGCTAAGAACAAAAAAGAAACTTGGAAACAGGAAAGGATTTAAGAAAGAGACAGAGACAGGGAGGAACTGTGTGACAGGAACATGAGCATTGTGCTCAGACAGTATTCTTTTGCCACTATCCAAATAGTGGAGGGGCTGTACTACAGTCATATTAGGTCTCCTGCAAAAAACCCCCCTGGGTTTAATTTTTGTTCTCCAAGCACACCTGAAATCCCAAGTATAATGTGCCTATAATTAGACAGGCAATCCTAGTAATTTCTTGTCATGAGTAACCGCAAACAAGACAGAGGGGAAAACAGTATAATTGCATACAGTGCAATCACTGTACAATTCCAGTATGGTTTTTCTTGTTTGTTTTTCCTTCTATTTCAGGAAAGAAAGCAGTAATCTCATTGATGCTTTTCATAAATGAATTAAAATGCCATGCATGCTTTTACAATCATTTTGCTCAAAACAGTTTGTGATTTCAGAGCTCAGCAGCTTACTTGAATTTTGAGAATAAAGAGGCCCGCCATTAACATGAGGTTGAGCAGAAAATGGGGCAGTCACAGAAGGATTCCGTCTGTATCCACCAGAAGATGCTGAAGAAGTGGTAGAGTTGTGTCGCGAGATTTGCCTGGTCATTGTGCCATACTGGGAACCAGGAGCTGAACCAGGAGCAGCTGAAAAGCATTAGCCAGAGGAACCAAGGAAAAGACTTAAGCAGAGCATTACTTGGGATAGAATGCAGAAAACAGAAAAAGTCCAGAACACTGGAAATACTGGATTACAGTTCTCCAATAATTTAAGGTCAGTAACAGGCAATTAACAGAAAAACAAACATCCCCGATACAATCAATAATGAGAAAAAACCACAGGACATAAACTAACACTCATATAAAGGGCACTGAGAAATGCTGAGAGTACTTTGAGAGACTGGATTGGACTGGAAAATTGAATCCAACTCTTCCAACTCTTAAGTATATCTCAATTATACTACATGCAATAATACCCTTTATTAAAAAGCGCACAGAAAAAAAATCCACGTTCTGCTCAAAACAAATGATTTCCATTGCACACCCAAACTTGCTTCCAATCTAATATACAACAACACTAACAAAACAGTGAAACAAATGTCATGAGCTTCAGATACTTGGCACATTTATCCATCATATTTGCTGGTTGTGCTTTTATATTGATGGAATTTGCACTAACAAATCAGAATCACCAATGCCAGCTGACAAAAAAAGATGTCGCTCATTCTTCATGATAAATACCCATATTTACCTTCCACCTACCTGCTCCACATACTTCAAGGTTAAAAAAACAGTTTAAGTTCTCTTTCAGATTAACTTCTGACAGAAAAATCACACCTTGCAACCTAATGAATCTCACATGTTGCAGTCATATGAATCAATGCAATTCTTAAATGCAAAAACTGGTTTGCAATAAAATGTTTTGTGCTTTTATATACATGTATCATGTAATTATATAAGAACCAAACAGCAAGCAGTCAGAAGTTTGCAGTCCTCTAATGCTATCCAAAGTCACTTTGACTTAACATTTCAGTAAAGGAGAGTGCAAAGGGTTATGGGGGTCAAAGCCTCCAAAGCTAGTTTCATAACTCAATCAATTAATTTTGTCATCAGCCTGTGACAGGACAGGGTGGGGTACTTTCTCCTGTCTATTTTGAAAAGTACTACTTTCAGATCCCACCCTAACTGCTGTATGTAATGCTTGAAGCAATTTCTCACGAACTGTTAGTTCATATCCTCAAGTCTTCCAGTTTGACACCTGTCTGCAGCACTGTGGAATCAAAGCCACACCACTGTGACAGACACTTGTGCTTTCCAGTCACCTTATGCCCACAGAATAGAATGCACACATCACCCTGCACATACGCTACCATTTCTAAGCTAGAGTGCAACTGCTGTGACTTAGTTTCTGCTGGAGTTACACAGCTTAATACTAATATTCAAGCTGATTCTGAGATCTTATAGATCAGATTAACTGTATCTTAGCTTAATTGGGAGTAGATTTTAAGCAACTAGCAGCCTTTTTCTCATACCTAGTAAATTTAGCTTCAGAGGCTTTAACCATAGGAAATTAGTGGAGATTAGATTTGTTGAAAAAAAAAACCCAAAAAATCCAAGAATTGATTTTTATAATAAAATCACGTAGGTCCCACTACAGAAGAAAAATCACCCTCACTAAGTTCATTAGGAAGAGATGATTATTGATTATGCAGCATGACTGCAATCACTTCAGCATTGACAAGTCTCACCTATCAGACTGCCCATCGGGAGAGGTGGAGGCAGTGGTGGTGCTGGCGGGGCTCCAGGAAGAACAGAAATGTGTGCTAATAAAATAGTTTATATTTCCCAATTAGGCAATATTATTAAAAGCAAAAAAAAAAAGAAAGTACAGGCACTTGATAGGCTTCCCAAACAAATATGAAAATTCAACTTCAGTTAACTAATACAAATTCAGACCCTGATCCTATCCAGAGTTCTGTACCTGCCAATCTTTATTCCCATTGACTTTCATGGGATGCCAGATGATAGTAAGATTTCATGCCTATTTGTACCACTGCAGGACCAGAAACACCTGAGAAAGGAAACCCTACACATGTGTAAGGAAGTGAAGACTTGTCATCCAAGAAACAAACAGATCTCTGCAAGAGCAAAGTTACCTTACACCAAAACTCCACTACTTTCTTATGGCTTATGGGCTTGCAAAACACACAGTAAACAAGTGACTGAGCTGGTTTATTACTAAGATAATAATCCTGCCAGTTTATAATAAAGAAGGACCCTACTCAATCTCACTGTTCACTATTCTTAAACACAAGGGAGTGTGCCTCCAGCGCTGACAGATCCTGCATGGTTCTTTCACCGAAGACGGCAAAGTTAGCAGGGTATTTCAGAAGCCCATGTTTCCCATCAAACATGTAAATAATTGCTGCTGCTCTCAGGGCATCCACAAATGCCAAATTGTAGAGATGCATTTAAAATTACAGTTAGGCTTTAAAAGGATACATTTGTCTTTTACTCCCCCTGTACACCTCTGATTGTCTTTTAAAAACACAGACCAGCAAAGGCATTTTAATCATCCATTATTCAGTAACTGATTGTTCTGCAACTCCTCTTGGTAAAGAATTAAAACTTTGGACATCACTCAGCACTCATAAGTGATTTCCTGAGTAGGAGTGTGCTTCAGGACAGTTTTTACCCCATTGTGTTTAGTCAAAGTCCCTCTGCAAACACAAGAAAGTAACAAGCAGCCTTAAGTTAGCATGGGAGGAGTCCCACATACCTGGCCCGATGGTTGGCGGTGAAGGTGTAGGCACGGCAATGGGAATGCCAATACTGCTGCTTCCACTGTTCTCTCGACTGCCACTTCCTCCACTACTGCCACTACATAAGAAAAACAACTATTAGCATAGCATCTCCTACAAAAGCTTATCAGCAGTCACACTTGTGTGAGCTCTGCTAGCCTAACTCAATTACAGACTGTTGAAAAACTCCTTATTAAATGCCTCTGTCTTTACCTACAATTGCATACAGATAATCAAGTCTGGATGCATTACACTCCTAACAAATGGAATTAGCTAAACTGATAAACATCACTATGAATAAAAGTGCAATTAAATGCTACAAAAAATAAAAAGGTAATCAACCATGCAGGTTCGAGGCAATGGAGTAACAACTCCAGGAGTAGTTCAGGGGCCTTGTAATAATTGAAAGTAGTATGCTGGGGCTGGAAGACTTCATGGATAAACTCAAAGTAATTATTTACGATTAATTATGCTGTCAGCTGAAGGAACATTTCCTCTACTCAGAGCAAAAGTTTAGATTGCTAAGTTTTTAACTGAGAATGGATGTGATAAACCAGCTGGGGTGGGGTGTGTTTAATTTTCTGTATATCTAATACTCCCCACTACCGATGCACACACCTTCTGTGTATGAGAAGTTTGTTTCTAAGACGATCTGAAAGATAACAACACAGCCAGCTCAAAATTTGTCTAACTAATGTTATATGATATACAAGTCAGAGGCCAGCAATGGAAAACACAGTGAACCACTGGGAAACATTTCTACACATGCCTTCAGACGCCGTGACATTTATTTTCTTTCAGGGAGCTGAAAAAGAATCAAAATTGAGGTAGAATCTGCCCATATTCTTATCTAAGAGCACTCCTTAGTTCAAGTCTTGAATTTATATACGTTAAATGGATAACGTAAAGGAAACTAAGCAGACAAGATGTTCTGAAGCCAAAACTTCACTGTAATTCATCCATGTTAATTAAGAGTACTCAGTGAAGTTCTGGTTTATTTACCATTCCTGAACAGCTACAAATCAGTCAAGAGTCAAGTGGGAATCATTCAAATATATCTCTTTAGAAAATAACATTACAAAACAGAAAATCGGTGATCTGAAATGGAAGCCAAGATAATGCCTTCAAAATTAGTGTTCTGTCTGCTGAAGACCTTGATCTTGTCACCATGGTTGCAGCTGAATATTTAACTGCAGCCTACATAAAAGAAGATCGTGTGAGACAGGAGTAAGGAGCATTCACAGTAGCCAGCTAAACAGACTAACAAGATCCTCAATGCAGCAACATTTAGAAGTTATTTAATTCTGACAGTATTTCATCACCAACTGTGTCTAAAATACTCTCTCAGTCCCTGCTAGTGACCTACCATGTTTAACTGCCTACTGGGAGTTTTTAAAAAAAGAAAAATACTAAGCAAGAAGCTATCTAAAAAACAAGCTAACCTTTTACTTCTAACTACATTGAATTCTTTCATCTGTTTTTTTCCCTGCAGTTTGAAGCCTGTGACAGAAATCAAATTGCAAAAAAGTGAACTCACTCAAGAGACTCAGAGAAACATTTAGCCTTACAATTCAAGACAAAAATAATTTTTAAAAAGCTACACTCAGTACTGAATATGAAGGTACTTCTTTGTGTTAGGAGAGGCAGCAACGCAGTAAGTTCTGCTGATGCAGTGGTAGAGTAACTCACCTTTTTGTCTTTCAACAAAAAGCCAAGAAGCACAAAGCTTTGAGGCTTTTCTGTGACGTTAGTAAACATTTGCTTGCCAGGCAGGGAAGAATTACTGTGGGAAAACACCCTACCTGTGTGTTCGTGGTCTCTGGTTCAAGGAAGCTGTCCTTCCTGGACTGTGCTGACTGCCCAGCCTGGCAGGGCTGGTCATGTAATCATTCGGGACTGTTGGCGGTTTGACTGGCTCCAGGGTTTTGTAAGGAGTATTTCGTCTGGTCAAGGAAAAAAAGATTTGAAGACAGAACGATAAAGAATCAGAAGATTAAAAGGCTAAGTAAGTGAAGTTGTAAATCCATTTGTTTTCTAAATTTTTCATGAAAGATCACTGCAGTGACCCACACTGTGGTATATTAAAATTCCAACAGGCAGGGTAGACAGGTCACAGTGAACAGCCTTAAGTACTCTTACATAGACAGATCCATACAAGTTGGCCTACAGCACATAAACTGGTCAAAAAAGCCTAAACTAAACTTACCACATAAAATACATTATTTGAACAACGTAACATAAAATAGCTACATCTGCATAACACTGGGGTTACCTGTCAGCACATGACAAATTTCTGTTGTACCGATTTCCTCTTCCTTCCCCGCCCCCTTCCCTTCCCATCAGAATCCTTTCCAAAAGTATTCTTGGCTAAAGGTATTCATCTCATTAAGACATCAGGAAGGCTGAATCAAGATTCACAGAACAAGTGACATTTGCAATCACCAGTGCTTTTCCTAGGAGCACTGCTTCACGCAGTAATCAAGCAATCTCTTCTCACATAAGCAGATCTGAAAGTGCCTCACAGATGAGCTTCATTGTCTCCATTTTGTGGCCCAAGAAAGTGAAGCCCAGAGAATTCCAACCTAGCAGACTGTGTCAAGTCAGAAATATCACACGGATCTTTTGAGATCTATTTACCAGACCCCTTACTGCCATAAGAACAGTGCATTTATTGTACTGAACCGCAGAGCTCTTCAGTTCTCACCCGTAACTGAGAGATCCATTGCAAAACACAGAGTTTGGCAATGCTTCAGAGCTAAGCAAAACCAAAAATACTGAACTACTGGCATTTAATAATTTGTTCAATTACTGCTTATAACTGAGTTGGTAAGTTACACTGCTTCCTGGTATTTTAAGAAACTTACTGACTCTCTTTCTACATTATGAAAAGCAACAGTACTAAACTTACTTTTCAAGGTTATTTCAGTTGGAAGCACATTAACAGTCTTCCCTGCTTATCATTTTATTTGGTAGTCTTTCGATCTCTATTGCTTACAACTGGAAAACAAAATTTCTTTTTTTTTTCCACAACTGATCTCTTTTGGCAGATCTATAGGTGGTGACACCCTGCATATTAAAATCATCTGGAGTTCTTAATATAGACAAGCTAATTTACAAACACTACAGTACATAAAAACAGTTACAATATTTCCACTTTTTTCTTTGAGAGGTTTTAACAATAAATTGTTATACATGGAAGACAAAAACATTGTTTCCTGACACTGCTCAGAGCTTCCCACCTCTCTGTCCCTCAATGTTTCAGGGTGATCCTGAGAGCCCTTGCGACCAGGGAGAGCAGCAGAGAGCCCAAGGCCTTGCTTTACTGCAGGACCCTCAAGGAATGACTTCAACAACTCCCACCACATCCAGCTCCAGCAATGCACTCCTTCTTCCATGGAACTTCCAACCAGAGCATCCAATGATTTCCACAATCTCTCCCTGGTCCTGTGAAGAGACCCCTGCTTACTTCAGCCTCTTTTGCTTTTCACTCTGCGTGATTCCCATGCAGGATTCTTCCCCACCATATTCCTTTGTGTAGTCCTGCCTTGGAGGGACAAGCTGCACAACAGGCAGCACCTACTTAAAGGCCAGTGTTACGCACCAAGTTCATTCTGGTTTTACATACTTATCTCTGTTTTCTGGATCAAAGGGAGAAGAGTAGCATCCTTGTGGTTTCTAGCGATTTTTTCTGCATAAATTAGGGTAAGTCATGCCTGTGATATTTCATGCTTTGGCAGAACACGGCTGCTCAAGACAAGAACTGTACTTCCTGAATAAGAAGGGCAGATAGAAATCTCTCTTACAAACCCACATTATTCCTCCCCCTCAGCCAACTGCTGCCACTTGTCAAGCTCATCTGGAAATGACATTCAGCTGATTAATCCTTATCAGGCATCAGTTATGGCAACCAAACAGCTCTGGCTTGTTCAGGGGGGAGCATTAGGGAGAGGCAGCTCACCAGTACATCAATGCTGCCGTTTCACTAGCAAGCATCCAAGAGGACATGAAAGTGCTACCCAGGTTCCCTGGGCTGATAAACAACTCTCTCAGCTGGGATAAGAGACACAATTGGAATACTGATTTCATGCCCTTGAGCAATGGGAATTTTCAGAAAACATGCTGATAAAATGTCTAGGTTAATTTCTCTGTGGAATACGCAGCAAACACTACCACCAAAGCATCAAATAGGGATTAAAAAATCACTAAGTCTTCAACAAAAGGAGTTGCTGCTTCTAATTTTCCTTGATCATTGCTCCTGATCTTCACCCAGTTCCATCTCATTATTCCTCATTTTTCCAGCTTCCTGCCTCTCTGAGACAACATACCTGAAGCCAACACAACCATGGCCAGACAGCTTTACAGTGCCTCAGTCCCCCACAGTATAAAAGGAAGGCTGAGAGTGACAAACAGGTAGAAGGTCATTTAGGATACCTTTTGGAAGATGTTGCACAGCTGGACAGACAAAACCATATGGCACGTGCACTGAGCTTCTTAAGTATTAATGTTTTGGTCTCCAGCAACAACTACTTGCTGGCACACCAAGATAAGCAGATTTCACTCCCCACAGGTCCACAGCAGCAAAATAGATGCAGGGAACTCTGCTCACAGTGGGACTTGGGAATAGCAAAATCCTTCCTCATTTAAGTATAAAAATAAAAATGCACAAGCCAGCAAGAATCCATATTGCCACTGTGTTCACAATGCCATAAATTTTGCTTAGATAATGCAACAAATACAGCATGAACAGCCACTTCATAGCTCTTCTAATATTGAGAAATGAGTAGACAAGAACTTTACTAGTGAAGCCTTTCCCCCACTGAAGTTAAAACTTTAAGATTCTTTTCTGTCACTAGGGATTTCTCCCCCAAAAGTCAGGAATAACAAGAGCCTCCTCATTTACCCATACCCATATTAAATCCTTCCCCATGAAAAAAGGTCTTTCGAAAAGTCATCCTGAAAACAAGAGTCAATGCAGCTGAAAGGGTTTATACAGAAAATGTTATTGTGATTTTTTTTTTGCTAAAGGCAATCAGAATTGCCATCTATCCATGAATTTAAGAAACACCAACACTAGCACAATTAAAAATTTCTACTACACAGGAGGGACCAGGCAGTCCATTCTTACCCCAGAGTTCCCCGGCCTGACATGGGAGGACTTGGTGGTTTTTGTGTAGGCGGATTTGTTCTTGACAAGGTGCCAGTTCTTGCAGGCTGGTTATTTCCATGCTGAAATAAGGGAAAACATGATTTTATTTTTATAACAGTGCAGCTCTATTACTGACAGCTTCTTTTTTTTTAAGTGTAAGAATATGAAGTGAGAATTCCCAGACAGCTGTCAAACAGCAAGTTTTCAGCTACACATGAGACAGACACCAGTAAATACAAAGAGTCTAAACACAAGCTTAATGTTATTTTCACTATAAATTTACAACAGACATCAGAAAAGTAGGCAATTGACAGGTTCGTGCACAAATGTCTTCTATCATTTTTTTCCTTAAAGGGAAGCCACATTTGTATTAATTGCTATTCAGATGTTAATAATGTAAATCAAACTTTAACACTGACAGTGCAATACAGCCAGCATGGCCCACAATTTCTCAATTTGCCCCTGCTATTTGACTAGCAGAGCCATTCAGGTTGTCTGGGAAGTCTCCTGCAAAAAATGTAAGTGAAGGGAATCAAGGCATCTACTGAATTCAGAGCAAAGCACTATATGTGTTAGAGAAATTAATGTTTCTATGTATAAATGCGGATGTCAATGTATCGCAGATATATTGACACGCTAAATGCTGTAAATGAAAAAAAGTATAGCATGTTTAATCTAAATATCCTATGGAAAGCAGAAGAGAGTGTAAGAGCGCTAGTTTTCAGTTTTAATGGCTCTGCAGCCTCTACTATCAGTCACATGAGGCACTGTGGGTCAAAGGAGAAATAACACTTCTTACCTTGGCTTTTAGCCACTTAACGTTGGCAAAAAAAAGGGGGGAAAAAGGTAGAAATTAATGGCAGATCCATCACAACTGGTAGGACAGGTTAAACTAAAGATAATCACATTTTAAAGAAATCATTTGTGTCTACTGATAATTTGCTCATCCCAGTACACTAAGAGAGATTCTGCTGTGTCAGTTATTGAAAATTCTCTGTCTAACAAAGTGACCACAGGAAAAGCACTTGTGTCAAAGTTAAGTTTAGCTAAGCTTTGCCAGGTATGTCTGCCAGGTTTCTCATGGGCAGTAAAGGGTTGAAAAGCCCTCTGCTGACCATTCAAGTCTAAACCCAAATCAGTGCTATTTCAACAACAATATGCACTTAAGAATTCGTTTACAAAACCACCGTTTCAGCAATATGGACAGAATCGACAGGCCTGTTGCTTTGACACTTAACCTTCACATGTTTTCAAGAAATCCTAGCTGCTGCACTGAATGGTAAATAAAGAAAAGGGAATTTTCAAACAGGATGAGCAGCAGTGCCTTTCACCTCTGGTTTATTGATTGAAATCTGATTCAAGGCAGCACAATGCTGGCTGCTCAAAACTGTGTTGGCAGGGATATAATGATATTTATTCTGAAATTTTAGCTCTTAGAATCAAGTCATTATATGACTCCACTGTATCATTTTAACAGCCTTTGTGATTGCAGAGGAAAAAAAATATAAAAACTTGGCCTCATGAGGAAAATGTAACATTTTAAATAAACTCAAGCCACGTTCTTTCATTTTTGGGGGGAGTGAGACAGGGGGATAGACACTCATTTTTGAAAGGGTTAACTTCATGAATAAATAAAAAAAAAAAAGCTAATACAAACCCCCAAAACAAAATAATCCCAACGCTTTTTTAGAGGTTGTTTGGAATTAAACTGTTACTTCCAGAACAAGCCTTCTAAGGCAGAGCATTTCAAACTGTGGTTTGCATCTTCTTCTCCTCCTCCAAGAAACACAAACTAGTTTAAAGGCATCCATGAACTCAGTAAAAAAAGTAATTAAAACATACTATACAGCAAATGTGCATTTGAGACTTCTGACAGGGTCTGCAAAACCAATGAAAAATACCTAGGGTTTACAAATCAAATGTGGTTGAAAGCCACTGCCCTTAAGTTACTAATATTAGAAGAACAGGAACATAAATCCTGTTCCAAAATTCAGATGAAAAAGTTTAGCTCTGGTAAGTAAATTTGAAGGTCAACCCATTTACTCTGAGCCTGGGCAGAAGTTCATCAGCAGAGTTCACAAGCATTTAAACCACCTCTGTCCCCACATACTTATTTCATGGATAAACATGCAGGTTCAGTTTCCAAGATGCCAGAGTACTCTCCCAAGTAGTATATTTTTAAAACAGGCCTTTAGTAATGAAATTTGCTTTCTCTTCTCACAGGAATATGTGACCCTTCCCCTTACTTCACCAGTTGCCAATGGCAATGGCATAATACAAGGAATTTGTTAAAGGAGACCAAAAAATGAAACTCTGGGTTCTGTCCTTCCCCAGCAGACATAGAAACTTTTTTGAAGGCTTAAAAGGAAGGGTGGCATGGTGTCTAATCAGCCTCTACTACTAAATTTGCCTGACTCAAACATATAAAACCAAAAAGCTTCCTTTCTTTTCTTCCCTTATGCAGTGTCACTCAGCATTTATGGCAAGTACTTCCAGCCCCCTCCTAATCCCTGTTACATTCTGCCTCCACTGCAGTGACAGTATGAATATCAACATGTAGCGATGATTCAGTTAATTTTCATCTTATTTCAAACCTTTCTACTGCTAAGTACACTAAACACTTATCTCAAGTCCAACAGCTCTTGACCTTTATTCCCACCTCTAGCACCGCATCAGGCGAGCTTCACCTCTTTTGCTACCAGTTAAACAATATACAGACAGGTACACACTTGATTGTTCAGAAGAATTAGAAACTGTTGGCATTCTGCTTTCTATATGTAAAAAGGTCTGTATATGTCCTCTCTGTTGCTGTCAATATAAACAAGGCTCATACAGGCAGGAAAACAGAAGGCCAGAACACAAAAGGAACTGGGATTCACATGGGAGAGCAACTCCTGATCCAAAAGACCTAAGTAAGGGGAGAAAGCAAATGAACCAAAGCAAGATGAACCATATGGTTATTTAATCATGGTTAACAAGCTAATTAATTAGGAGACTTTTTTTTTATTTATTGGCTGAGCTTATGAGGTCAACATTGCTGCATTTCTTGATCTGAAAACCAAATGTGATGCTTTCTAAGCAACTAAAAAAACCTACTTGGAATTGAGAACAGTTTATGCAGCAGGGTCTAGACTCAGTGTGATTTGAAGAAGAAGGTGAAAAAAGACAGCAGAAAACCAAAAGGAGCAGCAGGTATGTGCTTAATGTATGTGCAAGCATCTCTCTACAAATGCCTCTAGGCCAGCCAGCCTGCTGGCAGAACATGACCATCACCAACTGCCTGATCCATACCCAGAAGGTCAGAGCCAGGAGGAAGGGAAATGCAGGGCATGAGGAGAAGTGGTAGCATGCATACAGTTCACAGCTTGAAGGAGGGAAGAGACTGTTCTGAGAGGGTATAAAATCAGAGACAGGAGGTGCCAAAGGAAAGAGCTTAGTCAAATGAAGAGCATCACTGAGAACTCCTGCAGAAGCTGTGAGGAGCATGATTCCCTTCTCTTCCTGCTGCTTGTATTACTGCACACACAGGAGACAGTTTTCAACTCCATACCAGCATCCTGGATAACACACATCAGAACAAAAACAGCCTGTAGGCTTGCTGGGGATGCTTGTGATGCTGAGGGTGAGAACTAGACAGACCAGGACATTCCCAGAAAGGAAACAGGGTAGGCAGCAGTATCACTGGCGTTGGGGTTTCTTGCAACGATATGGCAGAACATGTTTTAAAGAAGCAAGCAGAACAATCTTGCCTTTCCAGGGAAAACCCAACAAGCATGTGGCAGTCCTGGATAAAGCTTTAAGGGTTGTCACAAAACTAAGAGAAAGAAACCACAGTCTCAGGTTCGAGAAATAAGAGTCAATGCTGCTGCATTTGCAAAATGTCACAGCTAGGGCAGTGACACATCCACAGGGTTTGTACAGCATGGGAGAGCAGGCTGGCCTAGGACTGAGAACCAGCAGGGCTGGAAAGAAGCAAAGCAATTAAGGCAACCAGCAGAACAGGTGTTTGCAACAGCCATGCAAGGCATTTATCAAAGCCAAAATTGAGTCTGCTCCTGTAGCTGATGCCAGGAATTCAGAGCACCTGGACTTTAGAACTTCAGCTGTTGGTTTGGAAGGACAAACAATAACTGCTAGTACCAAGAGACTTATTTGCTTAAGGCAACTCTTTTGGTAGTTCCAGCATATTCAGTTCTGGTAGTCTAAAGAGTACAAAAACACCTGCTGCCAAAGGCAGTACTGCAGGTTGCTGTAACTGAAGTCAAAGGGTCAAGGCCAAGGATGGCATGAAAAAGAAGGGTGTGAGGAAATCAGAAGTACCTACTGATAGCTAAAGGATGTTCAGACATTGAGGGACTCCGCTGGCTGGCCTCAGGAGGCAGCTATCTAACTGTTTTTAGTAGTTTTCATGCCAAGTAACAAGTTATTAGTCATGATTCAGGGAACTATAAAGCTATCATTTGAACTACAAACTGTGCTTGGAAAACTAGGGGTAGGGATGGTTGCAAATAACTCATTTATGTAAGCAAATTTATCTGTAAGCACACAAAAGACCACCTGCGCACAGAAGCAAAATTCTTATCATGCTGATATTCAGCAAGTTTCTCCTGCATATTTCAGCTACGAACTCTTCAATTTCAGAGTGCAGAAACTTCAGATCTCTAAATGGCTGGTTGTACTTCCCCTGCTGTATTCACTCATTATTTCTCTGACTCCTGAATTTAAAGAGCCAATTTCACTCTATATTCTGCCATATTTAGGATGACTGAAAGAGGTCATTAAAGACCACCCAATATAAATGCTCTTCAATGGAAACAAGGGTTTAAAAAGTGTGCCAGTCTATTTTTATTTAATAGTAAATACCTAGCAAACTTGGAACTTCTATACATGGGGGTCTCTAAAAGCAATAATCAGCCCAAGATCTGTTAGCTTTGACCAGTAAGCACAGTCATCAACCACAAGAGAAAAAACCCCACATGGTCACTCTTGACTTTTTAGTCAACCTCCCTTTTACTTAAAAAGGTACTTCCTTTATTAGTCAAGGGAGAATGATCCTACAGAAAGGCAGCTGGCCATAAGACCTTTTGAAATGCTATCATGTGTGTGCAGCTAGGCAGTTTTGTACAAGACTGCCTTCTGTCTCATCAATGGGGCAGTTCTCAAATACCACAAGGTGACACAGAGCAAGAAAAGCAGAAGCTGGAAAGGTGCTTGTACATGAAGGGGATGCCTGAGGAAATGATACAGTAGAACATCAAGCCTAGAACATGGTTTCCTTACAGAAATCAAGATACGGAGTTTGGTAGAATATGTAATCGAAGATGTTGTTCAGCAGGCAGACTGTATGTGGGTGTCAGACACTCAGGGTAACACACTTCTGCCACACTAGTTTTGTGCTGTTTTAAAGAAATTATTCTTGTGTCTCAATTTATTTATCAGAATGGGTCAGAAGCTTTTACTTGTTCTTCATTTCCTTATAGTCTATAGTGAAGCAGATTATTTTGGGGAAATTAAGTCTCTCTTCAGGGAAATTTAACCTCCTCTACTAATTGCAACCTATTCATTAGTCTTCTGTTAACAGCAACCAGATGTAGTTTGTCAGTATTCTTCTCTCCTTTCTTTTTTTTTTAACTTTCCAATTAAAAAGCATTAGCATACAAAAATCTTTATGGATGATAAACAAACTTAACATTGTTCTCTCAGCACTCAGTAGTCTTGTTAAGAGAAAGATAGCTAGATTACTGCTTTTAAATAGTTCAAGATTTTTCAGCTGAGTTGGTGACTTTGAATCTAACTACAATGAAGTCAGGCTAGCATTAAAAAAAAATTCAGAAAATAAAGAGACCTCTAAGTTTTGTGTTTCCTTCGCAAGCCAAAAGGCTTGAAATCTACATTATATCAGATGACACTAGGCACACTTCTGAATTTCCAGTAGCAAGTGCCCTATGGAAAACACACTTCGTTAACACTCATAACAGAGTCATTAGAGTTGGCCACAGGAAGTTCCTTTTTTTCCCCAGAGAAGCATTCTTTACCCTACAGCAATATTTACTGTTTGGCCGTGACCCCAGTGGGATGATGTGACATTAATGAAATTGGCAACATGACATCCTTTGAAGCGTGAATGTCTGACAGAGGCTGGTAAGGGGACAAAGGCGGCAGCAGCTCCAGTTCAGGATCCCTATCTCACTTGGGTTTTATTAGAGTGAATTATTTAAAATTTAATATTCCAGTGGCCACACATAAACAGTCTTATCCTAAAGGGTAAGTAGGTATGATTAGGTAGCCTTTCACATCAGCAGCTCATCTGCATTTTCATTTTGCACTGACACAGATAAAAGCATAAGGACTGCAGACAAGTAGGACATGCTGAGAAGCACAAGGGTAAGAGCAAGACTCCTTTCTCTAAGCTTAGTGCTTGTCAAGTTCTGGCCCAATCCCTATTTTAAGGGAGTCCTTCCAACTTCTATTTCCTTAAGAAAGATTTCTGAATGCTTAACTCCTGTTTGACTTTCTGGGCTCAAAAGCTTCTTACAGCTTTCATGTGCTGAAATGCAAATTTTTTAACGGTGACAAAACTACAATCTTTTTCCTTAAAATAAAACTGAAAAGTGATCAATCTTCATATACAATTCAAGTTAGGTTTTGAAGAACTATTAGTTCCATAAAATAAACTTGATCCAATTACAGCTATTAGGCATTTCAATTAGGCATGTATTCAACATTTTATCTGCCTTTACCATAAGGCATCATCACTTCAATTTCCTACTTAGCTGCCATTTTACAAATTGCTGCAATTCCACCTGCCTTCTATTCAAAAAGAAGATTATTATAAATTCAAAGGCCAATTTGAATTTGGCTTTTAAGGGCAAATTTAAGGTTTTTAAGGCAGCTTCCAAGCTTCCTCCTTCTCCCCACTCTTAAACTGAGGGTTTTCTGTATGAGTAATTGTGTTTGACCTATTTATTTGCTGGCACAGTATTTTTTTTTTCTTTCACAAGAAAAGGAGAAGAAGAGGAAGGAAATGTTAAAGTAGCCTCTGCCTAATAATTTCAAACCAAGCTCTACACAGGAAGGCAGATAACGACAGTTACGCTTGTTTACAAAGAATTACTTTAGCTACATTCCCCGATGCCCAGAGGGTGACAGCTGAGCAACCACTTAACAGACCAGCAAAAATGCTTCCCTGCGCGTTTCTTGGAGCCATCAACACATATTTGTGTTGCAAAGGAAAGCCTTTTTGCTAGCAAAACAACTTAAAAAGCCCTCCTGATTTTGACTGATGCTAGCCTTGGCTTCATAGGGACATACATTAAAAAAAGCAATTTTTGGAGACATTGTATCTGTCCCTTCAACGGGAAGGGGCAGGGAATGCAGCAGTTGGGGCACTTCGGGGCTGCCATGGAGGTTTCAAGCTGAAGGAGAAAGTACCTCTGTGATCCTTGGATGCTCTACAAAAGCTTTTCAACCAAGAATGTGCTGGAGAAGGAAACAGCACTGCCTTCCAAAGAAGTGTCTCCCACCAGTGAGGAAACTTGCTACAGAGAGCAGCTGCCTACCCATCACTGCCACCTCCACCCTCACCTGCCCCCACAGAAATTGCTGCATGCATGTGAGACAGAGGGAGGCATGCAGAGCCCTTCTCCATGCCCCAAGCACATGCACCTGCTTTTGCATCCTTTCTCCACAGCCACGACAAGCAGAGACAAACAAAGAAAATGAGCTGTGAGTATACACAGGAGGTGTTTTTGCATTTGCTCAGATGAAAGATGTGTGGTGAAGACAGCATTTACCCTGAGGATTACACACCTCCCTAATTTTGTTATTTAACTCTGTGAGACATTATTTTTATCTACACTTTTCATACTAAAAAATTCAGGATCACCCCATAAAATATACTGCATATTTAAACAACATTTTTCCTAGGATTAATATTTAAGTAAATAAAAGCAGAAACAGGGTATAATCCAGTTGTAGCTTTGATTTCTCCTCCCTGTATTCTTCCTTTATGTTTCTTTATCAAATCCTACACCAGAACAAAGTCCCATTAACAGCAATAAATTGCAATCTACAGATTTCAAAGTGTTATATAATTTTTATTTAATACTTAAATGCCAATGTACGTGTTGAACAGTATTTTACTGACACTTGCTACAGCAGAAAACATTCAAGGATCTGCAAGTTAGTCAAACTGACAATTCTTCTAAGCAGACCTCAAACTTCTTCTTCTCTAGAAAAACATGGTTTCTAAGGCCTTATTGGACATGTTGCTGTCCAGCTTGGGGTGGAATCTTTGCTCAAGAAAATAAGACTAAACAGAGACTGAAGCATCTTCTAAGACCACTCTGGACAAGGCAAAGTTTGTAATTCAGTTTATTGTATGCTGTCCCTTAGTGTAGATTCAAGAGGCAACTCAGATTTTCAGCATCGTCTTTCATTTGTGCTGACTTCCAATAGGACCTGATCCAGCTTCTTAAGTTGTTTTGATTTTCTTGTAACATCACTACCTACATCTACGTGACTAAGTAAGCTACTTCCTTCAGAGCCTTGATCTGTGTCACACTCTTGGAACCCAAATAATAAGATGGCTAAAACATTTAATTGCGTCATTCACTAACTCGCACATTCTTTTCAACAGTGTCTCTAATGCATGGCAGCCACCTTGAACTACATAGCTGAGGTCTGACTGGCAGTTTATTTCATTTGTGTAACAAGTCTACATAAAAATACCAACTGTTTCATGCCTTTCACAGTTGTAAAACAGACTTAGGCAAGTCACACAAAGAAACATTATCAAAATATAATTTGCACCTGTCTTGTAATTGAGTTGGTAATTTGGTTATTACTAAAGGCTTTTTTACCTCTGAAAAGACCAAGCTTTTAGTACAGAATAAACCACTAACATACAAAAAAACCCCTTTACTAAAACTATTCCATAAGAACTGCCTAGAAATAGGTAAACAGCACCTCATTTCCACCCACTAAAAAAAGAGGGTCACATGAATAAAGACACCAGTACTCCCAAAAGCAAATAGTGATACTGGAAAATGCAACATCTAAGCCTTAATAACCTCAGCCTTCATGGATCAAACAACCTGTTTTGAGTCTGCACAATGCAAGTAGCTCAGCAAAGCACCCATTTCAGAGACTAACAGTAATTATTCTACTTTTAAAGTCTTCTACAGCACTTGATCCCTGAAGCACTTAAATGCAGAAACCAATAACCTCACATTGAATTCCTGTACTCTCTATTCATAGAACATTCTCCTCAAGTGCAGGCTATACTGAAAAATCATCAATTTCTCTGACTCGTGTTTCTATTTTATAGCAATTCAGAACATATCTGTCAGGAGTCTACACAAGACTGTTATTCGTCAAGACTGGCCTCATTTATTAGTGTAAAACAATCCTAAGAGTTAACAGGTTTAATACAGGTTCACCTACAAACAACAAAAAAAAATCAGGTAGTCTAAAGTCACTACATTAATTCATGGTCTAGACCTGTCATGGTATAGAACTGCTTTCTAACTTGTGCTGGAATTAGACTCCTGTGGGCATTTGGAGAGCTACCACAAAGCAGGAGGTACCCTGGTACTCTGTTGTGCCAAGCCATTCTGAAAGATCTGTCCCTTGAGCTCAGCGATTCAAAGGGCACAGGATGGGCGATACAGCTGCACAACTGACTGACCAGAGCACATCAAGCTTTAGAGGTTGCACAGGTTTTGAATAAATGCCATCCAAGAGAAGATTGTTGCAAACTGAATGTACCTGAAACACCTGGTCTAGAGGGATACAAAGGTATTTTTAATAAAAAGATGACCAGGGAGCAAATGGTGTTATATTAATTCACTCTAACTACAACGATTTCAAGAGAGGTATACAGTAATTTATCAAGGCTTTTATTTAGAGAAAAAGAAAGTTAGGCTGTCCAATGGGAGTAAGACATCAAATGCCACTGAGATTTACATGCACACCACCAAAAAACCCGCCCCCACCAGCCAATTTCCCTGTAAGGGATGACTTCCTTTATTTCTTTAGTTATTGAGAAGAATTGAGTGGCAGTGACAACTTAATCTAGAGGAGGAAGTAGTGATAATTTTAAAAGGCAGTCATGGCTTTTTTGACAAGTCATTAGCCTGAGATCATGAGCCATTATTTCCTGACACAGTGACTATCACTGACAGTCACAAGGTTATGGCAAACATTGCTCAAAAAACCCTCACTGTAAAACAACCCATTTTGTTATTGAAATGTTTGTATGTGGGAGCATATCACACCCATAATCCTTCCTATCGAAAAGGAACTAAATATTTTAGTATCAGTAACATTCTGCCCCGACCCTATCTCCTGGTCTGTGTTACGTGGAATCCTCAAGTGTCCAGGAGTTCTTACCTTCACGCCATGGCCAACATCATCCAGCACCGTGTAGTCTATAGGTTTTCGAATATACCTTACAGGACGTTCCATGTTCGCTGGTGCTATAATTTTGTGAGTTCTTGATGTGTTCTTATTGGTCGTCAAAATGCCTATCTCTCTGCGAGCGACCTTTTCTTTATGGATGTCCACAGTCTAGATTAAAAACAAGAAAGTATGGGTTTCTTTAAGCATTTGCTGTTTTCTTTACAGAGCTAGCTACATGTTTAGGCTTCACTGTTAGACAAAGAGTCTGAACTGAGTTAATGCTGCTGGAAGGATGCCAGTTTATTGATGAAATAAGTTTAATCTACACAAACCTTGTTAGAAAATTACACCTTAATGAAATAACCAATATTAATAATAAAATTACAATTCTACGTTACTGCTTTGACACGCCAAAGACACTATGCAGATACAGTCCTTGCAGATTAACCCTCAGCGTTCTTATGACTGACACTGGTAATAAATTACTCCAACTCCACAGCTGGGAAACCAGGACAGACAAGCTAAGCAATTTACCCAGAGCCCCAGAGGGGGACTAAGCTTGGGAAGTCTGTGCAGCAATTTCTTTCAGCAAAGCCATCGGTGCATATCAGAGTGAGAGTCTGCACGGGGAGAGACTAATTTCAGCACTGGGGCTAGTTTCAGTCACACTGCTTATAGCAGCTTTACTGAAAGAATAAAACAAAGCTTTAAAGATGCAAGTAAAGGAATATAAAATACGCTGCATTTTATTTTTAAAAAATTAGGGGAAAAAAAAGACACAAAGATCAGTCCAGCAGTCTGTGAAAAATCAAACTAAGCTTCACATAACAGACACATTCTTCTACATGCAATATAACCACTGCTTAAATCCTAGCTAAAGGAGAACAAGTCAAATCAAGCATTGGATGCCATAGGAAGTCCCATTTCTAGGAAGCCTATTTCAAGATTCAGGGATTGAATGTACTGGTTTAAGTACCTACTAGAACCTCAAGATCTCATTGAAGGAGATGGTATCTGACAAAAAAACGCCCCTTTGAGCAAAACCTATCAAGCAACCACTTTATCCACTGAGGAAAATAAATCTTAGTCTATAAGCATCAACTCCTCCTAGAAAGGCTGTCATAGAAAAAAAACAGTGAAGGTTCAGAAAGAAAAATCCTTGTCATCCTAAATCCTACCTCATTTAGGTGCATCTCTAGAAATGGTTTAATCTAAAATGAATGTTGTGATGTGCAAGGTTTTGTTTAGTGAAGCTAAGTCAAAGATGAAGCACAAAATTAGTTGATATTTCTACTTCTATATGAGGCAAGATGAAAAAAGCAAGATTAGTATCCAGGAAATGAACATTTCTAGGAAAGCCAGCATTGAGCATTCACTGTGAAATGTCTTCAGTTGAACTGTTTTTTTCATTAACTGGTACACATGCTCAAATAATCTTAAATTCTCCTGACTACAGAAAGACATAAACCCTTCCTTAACAGTTTTGATGATGGCATTGCAGATTACAAGCAGGAATACAGGTAGAGAAGCACCTAAAAGCAGTGATACCAAGCAAGCTTGTTTTCACAGCTTAAAGTTAAATAACAGACTACTTGTAACACTGCAAGTTCTTTTACTTTGGAAGTACACAGAATCTTAATAGAAATAAGAGTTGTAGTTTTCCAGAGCAATGCAAGACATTAGATGTGTATGTCTGCATTAGCTTATTTGGAATAAATTAATTAACTATCCCAATAAAACTTTGGAACAAGCTTTATTGTTCTAAATGCTCACACTCTGAAAAATACGCGAGTCAGGAGTTATAAAAATGCCTTTCCAAATGAGACAATCCTATATACATCAAGTATTTACCAGTACATCAGTATCAGATATCACCCACTGCACCCACATTTTCTCTTGCAGCCAATTTCACAGATGATAGAATTAAGACTAAAGAATGAGACTAGTCTAATTTTTTTCAAATGCAGCTATTATTTGTTCTTTTCCTTTTAGAGACTAAAACACACATATTAGTTCTGCCTTTTCATTGTTTTCTTGATCTTGCTGAAAGAATTATGAGTGCTGTGCTACATGTTCATCTCTTCCAATTTTTTCTGCACAACCTGAACCTTTCTGCTCAATGATAACAGCAGGTCTTAAATTACCTTACAAAACTCTTTAATAATAAGCAGCTCTTCATATTTTGTAATACATGAGCACTGCACAGGAGGAAAAAAGAACCAACTTTAAAGTTCCCTGAATAACACAGCAATTTAGGAGGCTGAGAACATCAATTTTAAAAACATAAACTATATTTCAAAATAGCATTTTTTAAAATATGGCTACGTCCGTTGAAATAAAACCATGCTTCTACTTCATCCTCACAAAACAAATCTGTTGTTACTAATAAATTCATTTTTTGTTCAGTGGATGGACAAAGATGCATCTTTATACTACGAGTTCTCTTAACATTGATAGCAAAAGAAAAAAGACAAAACAAAGCCCTTCGGAGTACCAAAAGATGCGTCTTTTTCTAGCAGGTAGTACATGAAACTGACTTTTCCTCCCTGCAATGGACAATGAAAATTCTGTAAGTTACTGGAACAGAGGATAAGAAATTCCAGGAACAGGTGCTGTACCATACATGCTTTGGAAACTGACATAAGTAATATTGCCAACAAACTGTTGTTAACGAAAAACCTCTTAGAACAGGAAAAGATCATACATTAATTTTATCAGACAGCTTATCCAAAATTAAGTATTGAGCAGTAATTTGTAAAGTCTTTGCACAAACTTCAGTAAGGCAAAGAAAGCAAAAAGAAGAGTATCTGTACCACAGTGCAGGGCCAGCAACAGGACACATAGGTAAATCCTGAAAGGCATTCAAACATGCCTGCGCAAGAGACTAATTTGCTGTTCAAAGCAAATGAGACTTCAACTCCTACCACATCTGGTGCACTGGAAAAGCATGGCAGGGTTTTACCCCTATGCAAAGGCTCACAGCATATGCTTTGCCCAAAGCTACAGGCTGACCGTCAGAGCTACTAGACAACATCTTACTTCTTCAAGAAAATACTGGGTTTTTTTAGATCTGCATATTATTAAGTCTTATGTGAACATTATGCAAAACAAAGCACACAAGAATTGGTCATTCTTCTATTTTCATTTATATCTATTTGTTTGATGTTCATATGGAAGTTTATTGTTTAGTCATAGGCAATGTTCTTCATTTTCAAAAGACAAAAAACTCAACACACAAGCAATTTTTAGTAGGACAGCAAAGCTTTCCAGTCAGTCAACAGTTAATTTCCAAGAAAGACAAGCCACATACCAGGTAACAGCCAAAACAGACCATTCTCAAAGCTCTGGTCACACTTGACGTCTGTAGCCATGAGTGTTTGTTCTGATATGGTAACAGGACAGCTAAACTAGTTGGTTTGTGATTTCATGCACAAAACCTACTTTTAGATAACAAAAGATGGAGAGGAGCTAAGTATGGCTAACTGGCATAGGTTAGCACAGGTTAGCAAGCACTTTGCAAGCAGTCAGACCAGCTACAGGTATTTTTGGCGTATGCTGAAATTAATATATAACAATTTAAAATTTGGGGAATAGGGCAGAGATTTTCACTCATAGACAACATAATCCAGTGAGACAAAGCCCAGCTTTATACTGTTTTGGAGAAGAGGGAAAAGACAGTCCTTCCAAAGGCACAATGTGTTTCCTTTGGGAAGCAAATCTAAATGAACTTGTGAAACAAACCCCTTTGCCATTACAACTGAGTGCCAGGGACCACGCCAGCTAATCCAGAAGGTTGGAGGTTGAAGGAACTGTTAATTATTAGCTGCCTCCACTGTCTTCTTCAAACCATATTAAAAAAACCCCCAACAATCAGTTGTACAACAGGATGTTGAGTTAAAATTTAACTGTTTGCTTCCTTAGAAGCAGCCTCAAGGCCAAGTGAAGCACAGCAGTGATACAGCAAATAGTTGTTCTTTTATTATCCTGTGCTGCAGACACCACTCTACCCATGTGGTAGAGTGTGCTAGCCCAGAACAAACAATTTACAATAAACAGAGACTGAAGTATCTCTGGCCAAGCTAATAATAGGATATCTAAACATTTTATAAAGCTCATATGTATGGGGGTATTAAAATAAAAAAGGAAAAAGAGAAACAATTCAAAGCTCTACAATCTTTTTACTCCTGAACCACTGCAACTCAAATTTATGAGCCAGATACTTGCACAGCTACCACTTATCTCACTAAATGAATACACAACTGGGAAAGAGCAGAGAATAAAAGAAAAAGAATAATCTCACTCAAATCAACTCCACTAACCAGGCACCATCAATGTCAGACTGTCCTGAAGGACAGGACAACTCATTACACTAACACCACAAATTTACACCAAGCAAATACCCTTCAGATTTGTGTTAAATTAACTGATATTGCAGAAGTGCTGTGCAGGAAAACTCCACTTGTGGTTTCCTACTCTGCTCCTCCCCAGTTCATCAGGAATGAAACTGTAACAGCACACACTCACCTGACAGAGGGGACAGGAGAAGCACTGTGTGGTGCTCCATAGCTATCTTTCCAGCAACCTGGAAAAAGCTGCCAGGCTTTTAGGAAGAGCAAATGCTAGGGGAGTGAACAGCTTCCTAGCCCTCAACTGTGAAAATGGTGGCTATCAGGTAAAACTCCCCAAAAGAGAGACTAAGATACAGGGTAGAAACTTATAAGTTAAAGAATAAAACAAAAAAAGAAGCCCACCCCAAAACAAACACACACCACCAAAAAACCCCCACTCACCAAACACCCCCCTCCCCAAAAAAACCCTCAAAACTCAAACCACTACATGAGTTTAAGGAAGAGCAAAAAGTCACTTCAAGGACATTTCCTTGATCTTAAAAAATCTCACATTCAAACACATAAGACCAAAAAAAATCCTAAGATTACACAACCACTTTTAATGACAGTTTTTCAGGCCATTTCATGCAATGCTTTTAAGAACTTTCACATCATACAAACAAATATCCTATGCCACATAGAGCTCCAAGCCAGTAACTTTTCAATTTGTCCCTAAACTCACTCAGTTAAGAAGGAATGTAGCATCACAATCTACAGGCTTCCTTAACATGCCAATTTCTCTAAAGAAAGGAGACAAGGAAGACCAAGCAGCTTATTACTGGCAACAGTTTTCTGTAATTTTGACATTGTTTCCCTTCTTTGCTTTTTCAGTTTGTGGTTAAATATAGGGTTGGGTCTCTTACTAAAATTATTTCAGGCAAGTAGAGCCCTGATTACAGGGCATCAGTGCTATACATACCTAAATGTCAGCAGAATAGATTACAATTACTTTATACAAACAAAACCCAGACATAAGACATATCAGCCATGCAAGCAGTATGACCTGCTACCGCTTCCCACCCCCATCTTCCTACTGCACTTGCGTTAATTACGTGTCCTGAGCCTCAGCAACCTGTTCCACACAAACTTGGTGCTGTACTTCCCCAAAGGAATCTGCTCCACATCTGAAGTCCCGTGTGCACTTTGGGGCACCTCAATGCAAGGAGGACAAACAATCGGAGCATGTCCAGAGGAGGGTGACAAGATGGTGAAAGGTTTCAAGGGAAAGCCATACAAGTGGCTGAGGTCACTTTGTTTCTTCAGCCTGGACAAGTGAAGGCTGAGGGGCACCCTCATCACAGCCGACAATTTCCTCAGGGGGGGAAGCAGCACACAGGGAAGGTGCTGATCTCTCTGGTGAGCAGCAAGAGGATATGAGGAAATGCAATGAAGCCATGTCAGGGGAAGTTCAGACTGGACATTAGGAAAATGTTCTTCACGGAGAGGGTGGTTGGTCACTGGAACAGGCTTTCTAGGGAAGTGGTCAGGGTCTCAAGCCTGTCAGAGTTCAAGGAGCATCTGGATGACACTAAGTCATATGGTTGAGCTTTAGGGAGTTGACTTGATGATCCTTATTGGTCCCTCCTAACTTTAAATGATTGTATGCTAAACACTACATCACTGAATTCCAAGTTAATGGAGAGAACAGTATTTCATCCATTCTATACCTAAACAGTGAGATTCTCTTAACCAGTGAGATTCTCTTAATCAAAGGATATTGCTGGCAGTGTAAGATAAAATAATTGCTTAAGGAAAAAAAACCCTAAGACCTCTAGTCAAAGACAAGTCAATTTGAACACTAGATTTGACATATCACATCATGGCAATCCATCAAATATAATACCTTCCTTCAGCAGAAACTGTGCCTGATGTGACACAAAATACTGGGCAAAGGCACAGGTTTCAGACTGAACCTCATCAATACAACTATGCAATGCATAGGACAGTGAGTGGGGCAGAGAAAGTTTAGTTTCCTTCCTCAACCTCTGGTACAACTGTCTGGATTCCAAGCTTACTTCTTCACGTTCCAGTATGAAAGGTAGTATCTGTTCTACTGCCCACAAAAAAATTGGTCACAGCTTCAGATTTAATTGTTCATACATGGCAGTAAAATACATACAGTTAAATGTTAAAAATTTTTTAACACAAACCAGTATTTTCTACTAGAAGTTCACTACCCAGACTCTAAAGTGTAGTGTTAACCAAAGGAAACATAACTTAAGAAACAAACACTAAGGTGCTTTTGGCATCCCTTAATAAATACAAAAGAATCCAAACCCTCACTCTTTGCAATCTCTTCCTAAACCCAGCTTTAATATTAACCCTTACTTTCAATCTCCGAAACTACAGACTTCATTGGCTTGCTATATAATTTACACAGTAAGCCTCCCTGAAATGAAAATAAACTGGTGAGACCAGGAATATCAACCTGTTCCGTTTTAGAAACACAAATTTATTCCACTGCTACTTCCAGAAAGAAAGCATATTTAGTAAGACCTTTTAAATAAATGAGTTATGGTTGAGTAACGGCACTGAAGAGACCTGGACAATGCACATTGCACAGGCCACCTGCAAGGAAGTCAGTGTGACCTACAAAAAGAACAATGAAATCCCCAGCTTTAATGAGCTCAGTCAGACAGCTAACTTCTTCAGTGGGAGCACCATTTTATGCTGTTGTTTTGTAGAGAAAGTTCAACACAGGGAAATGTGAACATATTTAAACTGCAAATAAATGTTCTACAGAAAGATCAATTATGGGTTCAAGGCACATCAGGCATGAAAAAGCACAAGTGAGTAGTTTGGGGTTTTACGACTGAACAATCAGACATCTATGCAGTGTTACAAATTATTTATTTTACTAACTCTTGATGGAAGTGCTAGTAACTCAAGTATTTGACTTGAAACTATTGTTTACATCTGATTCCCACCAAGATATTGTTCAAGAAACTCAAGAAATTTACCTACAGAAATAAAATAGTTTAATCCCAACTCTATTGTCAGGAGAGTCCAAGCACTAAGCAGGCCGGGCCTCATAGGCCTGGCCTCACGGGAGACAGAGAGAGCAGAGCGTCAGCACAACCGGCATTGGTCACCCTTGTTTATCACTGTGCACACACATTTATTCCATAGGAATTTCCTCCAAAGTATGAGGCTATACTGGCGTTGGGAATCATAATTGTCAATTCCATTGACTAGAAATTGTTTAAATACACCAGCTGTGACCATACCAACTCAGTTACAGACCAAAACTGGTCAGTTTGGTGAGCATTTGCCTCTTCCCAGTTCTTCAGCAGAGACATCTGGTTAAATTAACCAACATTTGAGAAGCATAAAAAAAAAGCTGAAAGAAACTTTGACTGAAGTACTGCCTGTTATCAGGGACTGGTGGGGTCAATCCTGTCTCTAAGGTAAAAGACTGATGCAATCTTTTATCATGCCCAGTTAGCCATCAATTGTGTGAAATTCAAGTTCCTAGTTAGCTTTGAACAAATTTCATACGAAGGTACGCTACTAGAAGCTTTATACTGGTTATCCTTCACTTTCACAACAAAAAGGTGAAAGGCCTTTCTTACCACTCCCCTCTTCAATAGATGATTTCAAGACATTTTCAGCCTCTTGGACAGTAACCAGAATCAAGTCTGCTAAAGCACTGTCAATTTATCAGTCAATCCACAGAAAAAAAACCCAGTGCTAGCAACAAGCAACAGTTACTAGAGGAAAAGAAAAAGGGAGACTTTTTTTTTTTGGTTCCCCAAATTCCTTTAAGAATACAAGGATTTCAAGACTTTTTTATTTCACATAAACAATCCTTCAATCCAACTTTTACTAAGGCTAATAGCTGCCTGATCACCACTGTCTAAAGTCATTTGAGAATCCTCAGAATATCCTGCCATGCTTTTTGAATCTGCAACATGAAAGTAAGGTTTCCTATCACTCTGAAGCATTTGGACATTCACTTTTCACCTTGTGTGTTTGCTTTGTATGTGGTGCTGGCAATGTAGGAGGCAACTGAAATAGATTTAAGAGTTGTATATCCAGAGCTGGAAACCCAGCAATGTTTTCTGGT
This sequence comes from Machaerirhynchus nigripectus, assembly GCA_013397975.1. Lineage (NCBI taxonomy): Eukaryota > Metazoa > Chordata > Aves > Passeriformes > Dicruridae > Machaerirhynchus > Machaerirhynchus nigripectus. The sequence continues at coordinate 165,901 of VZRQ01002675.1, read as the reverse complement.
AGATTTATAGATAGAAGTTCCTCACACATTCTCTTCAGCATACAGACAAGTGACAATGGTAGGACAGGCTCTCCAGAACGCTTCATCTCCCCAAGTCCTGGTAAATCCAGGCCTCTTAAGGTAAAAGGCTAGAGGAACCAGATAAGCCATATCTCATGTAATCTGATATGTCACCTTCCTTTTCCTGCACAGCGGGCTCACATTCAAGAGCTTTTACAGATTAACACAATGAACTAAGGCCATCAACACAGATATATACACCAACTCTCACAGTCCATATAAAATGTTTGCCACCAGAAGAGGGGGGAAACACACTAGAGAGAGCAAAGGAAAAATAATGAGCGAAATACTAAGTCCCACTTCCAGAAGCAACTCATATATAAATGTACACTTTTAAAATACATTTCTATACATAAAATACAAATATATACAAAAAATAAAATCACAATGCTAACAATGCATTTTACTAATATCATCCAATGGAGAGGAGGGTTTAAAAAGTGTTGATTGTGGGCCTTATTTTGACAGTTTATCACTAGTTCTTCAATTACACAGAAGACAGTTACATGTCCGCTTAATCCTATGGAGCTAGGCCCTGATTTAGAATTTAAATCTTTCTTTATACACACTAGCAGTTTTTCTCAGATTCTCCTAGCAATTGCCATCGGCATAAAGCAAACCAGATTTCAGCAACATTCACACAGATTTTTTTTCGGGGATATCAGAACAGCTGGAGGGGGTAAATGGTCAGGGAGTGAAGTACACCATAGACATCCCATTTACTCAGGACTGTTTGCTTCCTGTATGTTTTTAGAATTCAGAAGCACAGAATGTAAAACCATAGTGCACATAGTTTCATAGCAAGTTTAAGCTGTATTAATTTCAAGAAATACTTAACAAAAAAACTGATTTCTGACTGACAGAACATGTGCTTGCAAGTGTTTAAAAAAGAAAAAAGCCTCGCTAAAATCAAGAGACTGAAAACAAAAGCTAGAGAAATAGGTTTAAAGATTACTAGCCATAGACAAATAGCCTCATCTTTAGCCTTTCTTCCAAAAAGGAAGACTAGGGATTCACTGAAAATTGGACCCCAACTGGACCCCAGTTTCCAATCACAACCTGTGGAGTGACACATACACCTATACAACAGCACAGGAAAGGAAAAAGAGAGGCCTGTTCAGCTAAAGGATTATTTCTATAGATGCTTTTCAGAGTACCCTGTTGTCAAATCTAGTCACGCATTTTGCTGGAGAAGCTGAGCAGAAAGGGGACACAGGGCAAGGACAGACCAGAGGGGCTGGGAGCGGGTACACGACATTCTAGGACAAGAATCAGAGCAAAGAAACCAGCCCACTCGTCCAAGAGCCAGACTTGAGTTCACGCCTGATTTTTCCTTCCTGGTGCCAAGTGCAAATGGGAGGACTGCTATGGAGGACTCATATTCATCCCTCAGACTGCACTGAAGGAAAGAAGCTTCTTGCATTATTCTCTTAATGGCTACTTCAAGCATGTTCATGCAAGAGGCTGATCAGACAAAATGGGGCAGCTGATAGAAGCCAGTAGGTCTCACCTGTGAAATGCCACCTCACAGAATTAGGGTCTATGCATGAAAAACATCTTTGGAGAAACACAAGAAAGTCTCATCACAGCCTCACCCCCTGCTCCCCACTTTCCCCAACTGAAAGGAAGATGTCAACACAGAGCATAAGGAGGGGAGGTCCACAGAGTATCTCTGGGAACAGGGAGAGGGATGTGGGAAGTAAGACTGCCAGATGGCAACCGAAGGCAAACGGAGTTTAAGTCCTACAGAGAAAGAGATTTTTAGCAGCTCTAGAGAGGCCCTCGTTATGGAAAGAAAACAGTTAAGGCAACAGTCCTCCCTCCTCCCCGCTGCATTGGTGAAATGCCAGAAGCACTTTGCTAAAGTTCACATAAGCATGGGGGAAATGGAACTTCAAACATCTGGAGTATGGAGGTCAGACAGCACTGCAGAAGCAGCTGGCCCTGCACGCAGGAGGCGGCTGTCTGCCAGGATGTCAGTGAGTGAAGAGGTGGGATGGGTCTGTGGCTAGAAGCAAGAGCCTGGAAAACAGCAGATTGAAGTTCTATTCCTGGCTCTGTCAGACTTCCTGTGCTATGCCAAGCAAGGAGCTTTGCTGCTTGGGCTTGGAGCTGTGCACCTGCAGCAGCACCAGGAACAGACAGGAGTATAGGTGGGCACAGGTACAGGTAGCACTGGCACAGCTGCATGTTCTGAGCACAGTGACACAGTGACAGATTGCCCAGATTTCTCTGTCAAACACCTTCCACTGCTGTTTTTAATTGCTAATGAAAATGCACAAGTGAGTTACAGATCATACTTCCTGTGCTTTGGCAAAACCTACTGCCAATTTTAACCACTTGAGCAAAATAAATGTACATACACTGCAATAACAAGTGCATTAGGAATATTATTCATTAAAAAAAAAGCACAATGACCTGTGATACATGTTTATATGGAGTACAACAAATTTGTGTTCTAGGTAACTTCTTTGTCTTTCAAATGCAACTCCTAGTTCAATACCTTCTTCAAGAGCTTGAGTATAATAAACAGGTAGAAAAAATCCACCGCTACTGTAGATCTGTGTGGGAAGACACAGAGAAGAAACAAGGTATTTATCTCCACCTGCCTCCTAAAGTCTATGGCTTTTCAGTATCCAGTGTCAGGAGTGGGGGAAGAGAGAGAAATAGCTTCCATGGTGTTATTCCTTGTTCTGACCCAAACCCCCAGATGACTATAGAACACGGTTTCCAGTATTTTTGGGAGTTTCAGCTGTGGCTGAGCCCCACACCCCACCACTTCACAAGCACTGCATGACAGGAAGTACAGACCCAGCTCTGCATCAGATCAAAACTACAGCACATGGCAAATTACCAACTGGTAACTTAAGTTTCACACTGTACAACAAACACCTTTCTGAATGTCAGTTCTTCTACTCAGCCCTTCCTCTGATCCACCACCTTCCCTTCACCAAGACAGGATCCCAATAAGAGAACTACCAAGGTACATCCCCTCTCTTCTAGTGTTCTACACAGTGAACTGAACAGACATTTCAATGCTTAACTAACACCAGCTGCTGATTAAAACCAGTCTCTAAAGTGGAAGACACTTCAAAAACGAAGTGTTTCAACAGTACAATCTGATGGGTTTTTGACAGCACAACATTTGGGATGTGCAGTCATATTACATTTGTATTCAGCCCTAAAAAGCACAAAAAGCAGATAAATGCCTTTGATTATGCAAAGTCAAAACTCCAGCTGTATGCATGAGTGTATTTCAGTCTGTGAAATGAGATTTTAGTTACTTCAAATATTTCTTTTTTTACTGGGTATTCCTGAAGATATGCATGAGTAAATCAATTCAGAAGAAAAAAAGAAGAAAAAGAAATGAAATATGCTTATGAAAGCTTCCATGTAAGAGTTCCAACCTTTTAAAGTAGCTGACTGAGTCCCTCTTTTTCTTACTGGAAGCAATGCACTTGTCTAGAATTAAACAAAACATACAAACCTAAATATATTTTTGACTGCAGGAAAGCACAACAGAAAGGAAAAATTAAACGGCTTCTTCAGTAGTTTGGACTCACTAAAGAACCACCATGGGAGTAGAACAAAACTGTATGTCAAATGAAAAGCATTTTGCATGCCAAAAAAAGCAACTTCATAGGAGATGAACATGTGCAATTGCAAAGAGCACTGCAGGTGGCTGAAAAGGAAACCATCTAAAAAAAGCCTATGAAAAATAAACTCAACAGAACAAGTCTGAATTTTCTGAAAGCTTGTCTGAGGTAAGGAGCTGATAAAGCTGTAACAATGACAAGTCAGAATGCTTATGCCTGAACAACAACCAAAAAGTCCCAAAGCCCAGTACTTCACATTTAGTTTTAAGCAGGCAAGTCAAATTGGGAAGAGCACAGGACAGAACCAGTGCCAAGAGAAAGTGAGCTAATAATGCCTTAACCTTAATTCAGCACCTCTTCAGTGCTCTAGTTAATCAGCTCTAATAGTAAACATAAAACATTTTCCAAAAATAAAAGTTATGCTACATGGATGGGATAGTGGATTTATTGTATATTTCAAAATAATTATTATGCTAAAGAATAACAAAACTCACAAAAAGCCATCCTCATTTATCACATGTATTTACTTAAAAGTAATTAAATAATTACTGAATTAACTTTCAGACATATACTTTTCTGGGAAAAAAAATCCCAACTGCCAAATGACCTAAAACTGGCAAAAAACCCGAACACATACACACATAAATACACAAACACATACACAAAATGCCTCTCCCAAGCACCCCCCTTCACCACATGAATTCAGGGCCTATGAGATGTCTAAGGCTGACAGTTCTACAAGAGACTGTTTCCATCGCACATAAAAAAAGGACAGCATATGCTGGAATGATGATGGGTATTCTTTAGCCACCTGCAGACATAGTTTGGTTACAAATCACCCAAGGCACAACGTTATTTCTATCCCTCTTTGATCATATGTCATTTGATGGCAGTGATACAAGCTAGTGGGAGACGTGCTGGTTTTCAGCTGGGTCAGCACTGCACCAGGAGTAACTCACGAGTAGTAAATAGTCATCACATGGCTAAAGGCCACACTATCTACACCATGAACCCTCTTGGATTAGTGCCACAAACACAGCTTACCCTACATGAAATGTCTATTTCTCATTTCCTAAATGTTCAAGGGTTGAATATTCCACTTTGTCCAGAAAAGAACTACTGAAGTTCTGGACTTTTTAAAGATTTTTTTTTAATGAAAAGTAGGCAAGCTGCTATAGCAAACACCTTTGTTGCAGCACTAAGAGGTGCTACTCCAATGGAGTGATAACCACCAATGGCGATTTTTTTCCTCTTGTCCCCACTGCCCATCAGTAAAACAGGGTGGCAGGAACAATCCTCAGCTGCTATAGATTTTAATCTAAAAGTTTTCAGTACACACATTCTATTCTACAATTTGCTTACTACCCATACTACTACCTCCTGCATATTATTGCAGCAAAGAGCTCTTCCATGTCCCTTGAATACCAAAACAACTAGGATCTGACAAGTTCCTTGCTTTTGTTTTCAAAGACAAATATAGAACAAAATGGTTCAACTTTCTGATGCAGCCTGTCCTTTCTCAAAACCCCTTCAGCAAGAAGGTACATCAACAGAGGACAAGATTAGAAGCATCATGAACTTCCCTCAGCTCAAACTTCTTCCAAAAACTGAGCTTCCACAGCATCACATGTGGATGCCTATTAAGATACTCAGGCAAAAAAGGAGTTGACAAAAATTCCCTCATGTGTTTCCTAAGACTGCGCTACTATTTTGGACTGAGTCATACAGACTTCTTGCAATTTGGGATATGTTAAGTTAAAGCAGACGACGGACAAGCAAATCACAAGCATGTATGACGTTTACCACTTTAACAGGGTGGGAAGGAAGGGCCAAGGCAGAGATGGAATTGCTATGGCTGCTCTAATTCTCCACTGCCATTTTTATTTCCACACACAACTCAAACAGGAAGTTGCACATTGTTTCTGTAAATGGATTTCCCTTAGCCTCCCAATGCTTGGCCACGACTGATATGAAATACTGCAGTTACATTTGTTGGTAACATCCAGACGGCCTCAGAAGTCCCAGCAGCACTTACTCCATACTGAGCCACAACTTTATCCAGCCAAAACTTTTTCTGACTAAGGCAAGGCATACTGGAAGAGGGAGCCTGGCCCAAGAAGAAACTATGCCATCATTCAGCCCCTCCACCAGGACCACATCTCAGGCTTGTACATGCACACACCCAAAACTGAGATCTTGACTCCATCCTGTGCAAGGGCACCTGAACACAAATACTGCAGCCTGATGGCAGGTTAAAAGACAGTACAAGTCTTGAAGAGAAGTCTTGTGCATAGGCACAGAGACACAGGCACACCATGTCCCTGCTGCTGAGTGTATTACCCTACTATTGCTACAGTCAATTGATTAGGCTGATCATGTACTCAGAAATTAGCCATTTCCACTGTGCAGTTATTAGCATAATGATTAAATATGATTGCAAACACTTGGGGAGAAGCGGAGCATCAGCCATTGGAGAGGACATAGAGAATGAAGCCAGTCAAAGGAAGCAGCTACAAGTTTGCAGTTTTCAAGGCCTTGTCTCCAGGATAATTGAGCCCACAATTCAAGGAATAGGGGACACAGAACAAAACACTGTCTGTCACAAGAAAATGGCAGGAAAAAGAAGACTGGCCATCTCTTACTATCACTTTAGGCAGAAGTTATTCATACACTACACAAATATTGACCAGTGAAGTGTTTAAAGCTAACTGAGATGGGAAGACTGGTGCCCTAGTGAGGGTGCTCCAAACCTTCATGGAACCAAAACCGTGGTGGGTTGTGAGCCTCTGAACAGCACCACAGAGTTTCAAGAGGCAGCTCTTCCACTCCACAGTAACAACCACCACGGACATCTGCATGACCGGACACTGACCTGTGAAGTGCCGGACAGCTAAACACACACTGAAGAGTCACTGAACACCTGCAAGAAACCTGAGTGCACAGGAAAGTGGTGGGGATTGCTATGCCGCTACCTTAATCAGGGAAGGAGGTGCTGCTGAGTTCCCCAAGAGATGAAGGGGTACATCACAACACAATTTAACAGGCTACCAGAAAGACAGCTGTGCAAACTTCTGTAGACTACCTCCTCCCACTGGTTTGGTAAAGTCTGGGGAGGTCAATGCACTTTTTGGATTTAAACTGTGTATATCCACTCTGCAATGCAGAGCGTGTTTATTCCCAGAAGCATACAGCTAATATAAACAACAACTACGCACTCTTTTTAAGAACTACCACGACGATGGAACCTCGGCAATGGGCAGGAGGGGAAGAGTACACAGGAAAATTATCCAAGTAAGATCTGCAGACTGCTCACAATCTGTTTTCCCAGGATGTTTGCTTAAGTCACATAATTGTTTGCAGAACCTCTGCTTTCTAAAAATGCATTTGCAAAAATTCATTCCACATTTTCTTAGATCAGTTTCTACTGATTAGATGATGCTTTTCAATACTCTCAAAGTAGGTGATCTGTCATTATCCAATAATGACCAGTCAAAAGCGTTCTCTCAAACGTATTCTAGGCAAACATTTCACATGAAAACTAGCATTTTGGAAGTTTTTCAAATAATTTTTTAAAAAATGTTAGATATATTTAGTCCAAGTAATTCAGCCATCTCTAGTAGAGACTACCTCTGAAGAAATTTCTGTATTGACTGAAGGACCACACATTAATGCAGCCCAAGGAATTACAGTCCTAAAGTTGTTGAGCTGAAAATAAGATGGCAGCAACTTGGAGTTGTGGTCCCTTCATTCTCCTTTTGCTCCCATGTCTAGAGGTCTAGAAGTATGAACCAAGCTAACTGGGAGTGAAGCTTGATATTCTTCCTGCCAGCCCAGCGTCACACTGCACTGCAGGAAGAATTTGCTGCTTAAAGCAGCAAAATCCCCAGTGATTGAACTTGAATTTTGCTCAGTGAGGGCTTATGGAAACCATTCCCTGCTTCCTGAGCCTTTTGTTATTTATTAATGTGCCATAGCCTGAGCTCAGAAAAGGGAAAACTTGTTATTTTAACCAAAGCACCACGAACACCCCCAGAAATTCTCTCCTCCAGTTTTAGCATTCAGATGCCAGAGTACCATCAAACGCTACCACTACAACATGGGTGCTTCAAAATGGTAATAGATGCAGCACTTCTGTGGCCAGCTGTCATGCTACCATCAAAATAAGGCACTGGCAAACATATCTACAGGTCTGAATACCATCCACAACACAAAACTAGATATACTTAATTACACATCAGTTCAGGATGAGGCTAAACCAGGGATATGAAAGTGGTAAGCTGGCCATCTTCAGTGCGCAGAGTGCAACTACTAAAATAAAGGATGACCTGGCTCTTACCAGCTTACAGATAATATAACCCTATCAGTGCTGGCTCTTAACATGAGATTTAGAGTGTATGAGGAAACTAAATCAAAATACAGTGACACAGGTAAGAGACTGAATAGTTGAGAAAGTCTAATTTGTTTCCAGCCTTTGGACTGGACTTCTTTCTTTACCTTAATGACTCACAATTACACGAGGTTAGAACATTTCTGTTACAACTTGGAGGTTTCTCCACTTCCCAAATGGAGATTGTCCTCAATTACTTCAGCATCTCACTCATCACCACAGCAGGCAAAAAGTGCCCTGAGATGGAGAACTGAAATAACATAATATCCCTACCATTCTTCCACTCTCAGATGCTATAATTTGCCAAGACACACATGCAGGTCAACTGCACAATCTCAAGTTAAGTTTCTTTCTTTTTTTTAATCTAAGTTTTAATTATAAGAAATTCAAGAACCATTTACATGAATAAACAAATTCCTAGTCTACACAAGCTGGCATGTTATTAGCTTACCACACACTACCTATGAACTACTAAAGAGCAAAAAATAGGTATACTGCTCAAAAACTTCAGTTAACACCTTTTTCAGCCTAGCTTAGGAGACAAGCCTTATTCACAGAATTCATCTTTCTTAGTCCTGTACTACATCTGGCCATTACTGCATCTTGCTCAATACTTGACAACACACGTAAGAAAATCCTATAAATGGACAAAGAAGGATCAGCTTCCCAAAGATGATGTTTATCTCCTTTCCAGTCAGATAAAGGTTGATCTGTGGTTTGAAGGCTTATCTTGCAGCCTTATATAGCCTAGTTTTGAACACAGTTCAAAAATATTAACTTAAAAAGGAAAAAAATAACCTTCTAAGACACGGAACAAGGAAGCAGAATTTCCTATGTTCAAATTAAACCTTTCAGTCATTATTCAATTTCCTTGTTTTTATATTTTCAAATGATGGCCCAACTGACTTTTCCTGAAGCAATGATATGTTTTATTATTTCCTCCATGACCCCTTTCAACTCTAAGGACCCCATCCTTGTTCTTACTTTATATTTAGAAGCCTAATAGCTTTTAATCATACCCCTGTTGCTCCTGGTCTTGGCACACAGAGGAATTTGAGATAGCATTACAAGATCAGGTCGACATTATTTCTCTCCTGCAAGCAAGGACAGAGAAGCCAGTTACAGAAACAGCAAGCCGTGCTTCAGTCCTGGTGTGAGACCACACTGAATTGTAACGTTGGATCCATTGTAAATAATTGTCCTAGGACAATATACGAGGGCAAGAAGCAAATGCTTTTAGGCATGAACAGGTGAAGCTAGAAAACCACTAAACATTAGCATTCATGCAAGGATACATTCATTAAAAAGTCATAGCTACTCAGCAGATTCTCAAAGAGAAAGCAAACAACATACAAGACCTGTGACTCTGTGGTCATACATTACTTACATTTTTATGCCCATAAGATAGAATTAGGCACAATATTAGGCAAAATTATTAAATAATATAACTATATGTTGGAACCAGAATTTAATATCAGAGAGGAAATGACAGCTTTAGTAATCTATTTTTGGAATTGAGAAAGAGGCACACCTACTTTTATGCTGGTTACTTCAACATGCATAGTCAACATTCCAAATGGCATGACAAACAGCAAAGGATGGCCTTAGCTAGCTGTCACTCAAAATGTGCTAGTTCAAAACACATTCTGAGTTTTCTCAAAATATAAAAACCCTACATACAGCATAGCTTTTTAACAAACAAATTTACAGTTTCATTTCCACTACCACCATAATGCCCTCTCTGTGATGGCACTAGCAGCAGGGTCAGAGAAGAATCAACAGCGGAGTAAGTTGTCACAAATTAATAATGTTCAGGGTAACCTATTTAGGTCTTTAGCCATAATTTAAATCACCCAACACAATTTTACACTTTTTTCCTGTACAATGAAGGGAAACTTCACTTTGTGGTCTGTGAGGACTGCCCTAGTGATGCAGAGATGATACTGTTCCAGACGATACTGGGGAAGGGAAAGGATACCCAGCAGGGCTCAGGAGCCACATAACAAGTGTTGAGTAAGATTAGCATAGTTGGATAGATTTTTACACTTCATACACACTTTTTCAAAGTTACAATAGAACAACAGAACTTGTCCCAGCTTTAGAAGAGTAGCTACCAAGTCATTCATAGACCTCCCATGAACTAATAAAATGTTCTCCGCATATGTAGGACCTGTAAGAGGACTTTTACAAGACATGCATAACAGATATAAATGGGTCCCAAAAGGCTCATAATAAAGAGAATAAAGTTAAACCAGCAGCAGCATAAAAAGTCGTAGTGTTACTACTGGCTTATAAACACTCATGTGAATCATTACTTAGTTTTCCACTTGCAGATCAAAGTTAACTAAGCACTTATGTGCCCCCAGTAAAACGAGCCAGCAGAAAGCATTAAGCAGCTCCTATCTGAATGGCACAAGAAGTCCAGCCACAAGCACCCAGCAGGATGTGTTCTTGTGCTTGAGTGGCAGCTTCAGTGATGCTGTACAATGAATGCTGCACTCATCTGCTCCACAGTAAGTTTCTTGTACTTGTTTTTCCCCTCCATTTCCCCAAAAAGAGTCAGCTCAAGTACACCACCACCCAGCTGCCACAAAAACCAACATCCCAAATAACTGCATAGGATGGCACAGGTACAGAAACTGACTAAACGCTCTGGTAGCTGGTTACCTGCTGGTTTATTAAGCACAATGCTCTTATCACCTCGTACACTGAATTTAGGCAATTAAAACATTGACAGAGATAAAACTTCAATGTAAACCAGGAACTATTCACATGTGAAGACTGCTGGTTTACGAAGACTTGAAACAGAAGGAAAATCAATTTCAGGCAGCAAGCTAATCAGATGCATCTGAAGGAAAAAAAAAAAAAACAAGGCTCCTTGGAAAGTCCAAGATGTGATTTTATATCAGGTTAGTGATTCATTTCATCTATGTGCTATATCTTCCAGATATGAGGGGTTTTCATTAAAAAGACTGCACAAATGTTTTCTTATACAAAATTGTCAAAAAGGCCTTTCAGACTCATGTTCCCAGTCCTGGGATTTTTTGCTTTGATTTTAAAAAACAAGAGGCTGCATCAGGCCTCTTAATTTAGTATTTAATGAGGTATCTAGAGCTTACAGCCAAATAACCATTGAGCAGAAAGAAGGCTTTAATGGTCTAAAACACATTGAAAACTATGCATTCAGACTGCCCTTCTAGCGGACGATGGAATGGGAATAAGCATATGAAGGAATTCATGACAGTCAATGGCTATTAAAGTTAGCAGCTTTCCCTAGTCCTCCAAAATATGTTCAAAACCCTGCATTCCACAGGGGGGGGAAAAAGTGTGAAACAAAAGTTTCTGGTTCTGTTTCTTCTTCATCAAAGCAACTGCTCTTCACTGTTGGAGTAGAGCTCCTCTGGACCCAGGCCCAGAGGAAAGCCAAAGCACAGGGATTGAATTAAAACCTTTGGATAAGCTGAGATACATGAAGTCACACCAAAGTGAAACAGAAATACAGATTTTTAACTTTTAGTATAAATATATGCTAAGTACTTTAAGCATTGAAAAGCTGCAGCAAAGAGACCTTAAACACAGTTCTTACTTCAGCAGTTTTACCCTTTCACAGAATTTCTTTACTTTAGACAAAACATAGATGGAACTATGCTGTTCACATTTTTTAGATAGAATGTTCACATAAACAATAAGAGCTGATAGAAACTATATACGCAAATCTGTGTAATACCTATGCAATGCTTGTGTAAGAGCTAAGATTATTAGAATTAGACCAGGACAGGTTCAGAAAAGAGAAACTAGAATCATGTGCTAATTTTATTGGTCAATTAACAAATATAATCCAAACTTTTGTAAGTTTAGAAAAAAGAAGAAGAAGAAGCTGCTTTCTGCTTGCTGTTTGCCTGCTACTGCTGCTGTTGCTGCTTGGCCTTATCACATATCCCCTTCAAACTCTACCTTCAGAAGACTATGAGACTAAGAAATAAAGAACTTTAGCAGGGCAGCAGCCTCCTCTGTTCTTTCACCCTCGTCCGAAAAGGGAGGGTATCCCATCAAAAGCTCAACACTTCCCCATCACAGAGAGGCTGACATTGTGGTTGCTCTCTCATAGGTGTAAATAACTAAGTATCATG
>VZRQ01002675.1:125289-153695 GCA_013397975.1 Machaerirhynchus nigripectus | reverse complement strand
GGGGGGGGGGTGTGCTTTGATTTTTTTGTTGGTAACGTGCTGGGGGGTTTTTTGGACTGCATCAGCTGAACTGCACAGGAATTACAGACATCCTATGTGTATTCATTTGTGGACACGAAGGGAATTTCTCAACTGAATGGCTGACAAGGCAACTCTTACACATTATACTACTTCCTGAGCAATTTATATATATCATGTAGAAGCTGATATGCACAAAGTTGACATCACTTTTCATAAGCAGACAGATAAACAGAGCAAGCACAGTACAACTTCTTGGAGCCTTGGCCTCTATCGGGGAGAGAACAGGAAGAACAGGATGTGAAGCAAAGGCCACAGAGACAACTGTCAGCACTCTATTAGAGAGAGGGAACATCACCCAAGGCAAAGTTAATCTGAACAAAAGGTGCAAGTTTCTTACCATATTTAGAGTATTTGTGGCAGCTGGCAGGCAAGGGCAGAAGACACTATCTTTCTAACATATTCAACATCAGATGATGCACTAGTTCCTGTTGATACTTTTGGTCTCTCCACACACTTTTGGATGTGTGGAAAGGAAAGTTTGGATGGAAGTGGAGCTTACAAGATTTGTAGATATATGATGGCAGTTTCTCCCCTGACTTTGTAACTATCTCCTCCCCCTCACCAATTAGTTCCTATAACTTATGATGTGCCTTTCAAGGATACAAAATCAGCTTTTAGGATACATCCAGCTACTGCAGTGTAATACCAAAAAGAGTCATGGCAGAGATCCAGTGCTGCATCACACTCCAAAACAAAAAGGCTTTTCCCAACCCCATGTACTAATCGGCCAAGCTTCAGCTTGTGGCTAGCTGTTTAACATTACACTGTCACTCCCAAGCCAAAGACTAACTGCAGAGACAGAAAGAGACTACTTAAGTACTAGTAGGCTACCATAACATCACTGCTTTGCTTTCTCCTCATCAGACCAAACAAGCATAACTCCTTCAACCTCTCCTTCTAGGCAGCATGTTCCATGCACCATCTCTGCATCCCTCTCTGCTGGACTGTCTCCAGTTTCCCCTAAATCACTCTTGAACATGGCAGAGGTGACAAAAAAAAAAAAAGCCATAAAAACAGCACTCCAGATGAAATTGCATCACTGCCGTTTATCTGCCAGCCACAATCTTCCCAAGGCAGCCCCACCACAGTTTCACTTGTTCAGATAGCCTTGTGGTGTTGGCTCATGCTCAGCACACCAGCTCCTTTCCAGCCCATGGCTACTCACACAGCCATCTCCCAGCGCACACAAATGCACTTCAGGCCCTACCCTAGGATGCAGGACCTTGCACCTTGCCCAGTTTCCCAAGGTTTTTGCTGGTTCAGTAAGACTCCTGTGTACTGAAGCCCTACCATTCAGCGTATTAATCACCTTTCCTAACTTAGAGTTAGTCCCAGGTTTCTTGAGGATATGCTTTACATTCTGAATGGTCTCCAAAGAATGTTCTGAACACTGTGGGCTCCAGTACTGACCCTGCTTATTAGTAGCAATCAACCATTTGCTAGTTCTGGCTAATCTCCTCTCCAGTTACCAGTCCCTCCATCTAGCCCATATGTTCTTCAGGTCAGAGACAAACATCAGGGGTCTAAGCATTTACTTCTTTTTAAAGAGGCAACTTCAGAGCAGAAGTACCCGGACAGCTGTACTTTGGAAGCACAGTCACCATTAAGAGGATCTGGAAAGGTCTTTTGCTTCCATCCATAAGTGTACTAAAGTACACTTCACATAATTGTTTGTTTCTAGGCATGACCACCCACATTCATCAGCAGATTTGTCATATTTTCTACCCTCTTTCTACTTCTTGGCTTTCAAACATGAAATTAAACTGTGTTGTGATCATGCACCACAATCTGTAAAAGCAGTATCACATTAATCCAAAGTACACACACACTCTGAAAACTCTTTCCCACAAAAACTCAACCATAAAGAGTCCCCACTGTACCTGTGCTGCCTTTTGCCTCTTCAAACATCAGAGATGGACTGATCTTTCAACAGCTCTTGTGCTCCTCTTCCCTGTCAAACACCAACTTGCTACTGCTTAGGAGCTCACCCCTTACAGCCCCAGAACATGTTCAGCAAGGCTTCTCTGAAACCTAATCCACATCAGTCCTGACTGGTAGCCAACCAAATGGAAAGGCCTTACTAATTGGGATTATCTATGTGTGATTTAACACAGGCTACAGTTGTAAGATTCAGAAAGCCTACAAGAAGATATCCGCATATCTGCACTGTTTCCCCAACTTTACCTACACAACCATGCCATAGCAACACAAGGCATTTGCCTTTCTGCTTGCATATGGCATTTGAATCACACATGCTATTAATTACCATGGATGGTAATAGGCAAGATACTTCTGAACTAATTCAGGGGAATTTTAAAATTATTTTTTTAGTTCTAAAAGCTTGTAACTTTAAATGGTAAAGAAAGATGCACATGTATCTCTTTGTTTTGCTGAGAGTGATGTTTTCAGAACACACTGTTTTGCAATAGTCCCTATTTTGCATTAGATGAGAGCTTCAGATGAAAAAGAAAATCTTCACACTGAATGTTTAAGGGGGGCAGTGTTTCCTGGTGAAAATTATAATTTCTTAAAAAGGAGACTACTGCTTTCTTCATGCTTGGATTTAAATACTGAGCTATTTAAAAACTGTTTATGTAGATGGAAAAAAAAAAAGGAATAGTTGCTACACCCAGTGCTGTGTCTCTGACATAAACATGAGCGCTGTTACATTTTTCAATTTTGACACAGTAAACAAGGATGTCCCTGTCAACCTCTCTCCTCTGAGAAATCTGGCTGTCGCATCTTCATTCTCTTGAACTTTGTGGAAATGAAGCAGCAAAAAATATATCTTAAAGTACATGTTTAAGTGAAGTGTCATTTCCAAGAAGAGGAGAGGAAGAGTTGAGTAAAACCAAGAAACAGTGTGGAGTACAGGGGGATGACCACTTCCCTAGTCCTGCAGGCCACACTGTTTCTGACACAGGCCAGGATGTCACTGGTGGTCTGGCCACCTGGGCACATGCTGGGTCAGGTTCAGCTTCTGTTGACCAACACCCCCAGGTCCTTTCCTGCTGGGCAGCTTTCCAGACACTTTTCTAAGCCTGGAATGCTGCATGGGGTTATTGTAGTCCAACTGCAGCGCCTGGCACCCTGTTTTGTTGAACCTCAGACCTCTGGCCTCTTCCAATCCATCCAGCCTCTCCTGATTCCCCTGCAGAGCCTTCCTGACCTCCAGCAGATCAACACTCCCACCCCACTTCCTGTGTCTGCAAACTGACTGAGGGTGCCCTCAATCCCCTCATCCAGATCACTGATAAAGATACTAAACAGGACTGGCCCCAGTACCAAGCCCTGGGGAGCAGCA
The DNA here is from genome assembly GCA_013397975.1 of Machaerirhynchus nigripectus. Taxonomy (NCBI): domain Eukaryota; kingdom Metazoa; phylum Chordata; class Aves; order Passeriformes; family Dicruridae; genus Machaerirhynchus; species Machaerirhynchus nigripectus. Next base: position 150,310 of record VZRQ01002675.1, on the reverse strand, counting down.
GTGGTGACCAGTGACCAGCCGGATGTAACTCCATTCACCGACGCTCTCTGGGCCCGGCCATCTCGACAGTTTCCTACCCAGCCAAGAGCACACCCGTCCGAGCCATGGGCAGCCAGTTTCTCCAGGAGATGCTGTGGGAAATGGTGTCAAAGGCTTTACTGATGTCCAGGTAGACACACCTACAGCCTCTCTCTCATCCACTAAGTGGGTCTCCTTGACATGGAACGGGATCGGGTTGGTCAAGCAGGACTTGCCTTTCACAAACCTATCCTGGCTAGGTCTGATACCCTGGTTTTATGTGTCACATGATGGCATTCAAGATGATGTGTTTCATGACCTTCCCTGGCACCTAGGTCAGGCTGACAGGCTTGTAGATCCCTGGATCCTGCATTCAGCTCTTCTTGTAGAATGGTGTCTGGCACATTTACTAAACTAATGCCATTAGTGAAGTCTTGATGCTCGTGTTGGTGTAAAGAATACACTTATTATCTTTCCCCCCCCAAATCTTGCCTAACAGGGTAAGTAGGATCCCTTATACCAGAAGGGTTTTCAAACTTCTCTAGAAGAGTGACCAAGTCTCTGCTCTGCTGTATCAAAGCAGCTTGGAAAGGTCAAGTCAGCTTGGCAACACTCCAAGTCAATATGAAGGATTTAAACCAGAGAGCTGAGCTCTATGTGTACAGCCCCCTGTATTGGGTGTAATAAATTATCATACATCAGGTTACTCCAGACCCATGCATTACAGCTAAAAGACAACTGTAACTACAGAAAATACAGATGCAGCTGGGCAGGGTTTTGCTCTGGCTGCTATGAGAAAGCCATTCCCGGAGCTGTTCACTGCCTCTGTGTGCTCAGAAAAGTGCTCCCTCACCACACTGCAAATACTCATGTGAAGCCTCTGTGTTTGTGCTCAACAAGAAACCAAAGCCAAATAATTTTTTCCTATAAAATCAAGCCCAATTTCCATTTGTAAAATTAGGCTCCAGTAATAATATAACACACTAGTCCATCACCTAACTTTTTATGAGCGCTTTTTCCAGTGAAGAAGATACACAGCTAGGAAAAATACAGAGTGGCTACTAATCAGGCTTAGTTATCCAGGGATTTAGCTTAAAGTCATTCTGAAGAATATGAATAGTAAACTGAAAAACAGTATGGGAACAGAAATGGTCTGTGGAGAGAAGAGCCACAGGATTTTCTTCCTTAGAAGAACTATCAAATTGTACCTTATTTCACAGATAGCTGTTCTTCTTTGCAAAACCCAGAATCAAGTAATTGACTGCCGATGCCTCAGATCAGTGTTTCTAGGCAATACTTCTTTCATGGAGAAGAATGCCATTTTGAGAATTTGTTCATACCCATGCTTTAGTAACATGAAAACATTCACACTTGATACAGGCACAGGGAAGGACACTGGAGATTCCAAAGCATTTATAAACAGTCTATTCCAGCAATTGCACGGCTGATTCAAGAAAAGCAGTTGAAGCATCTGAGCAGAAACACTTCAAAGCAAATAGCTGAGCTGGTATGTGTGCATTATCTGTATCCAGTTTAATTCTACAAAATTAGTCTGCAGAGGTTCATTTATAAGCAAGGATTAGTTTCAGGCAAGACCAACCAGGACAGAAACTACAAGCAAGTGACCTTGCTAAACACTCCTCAAAAGCTGTACAAAGCACTGATTGTTCACAGTCTTTAGCAAACAGTTCATGTATCAGGTGACTCCAATAGCTTTCAGCATACTGCCTTCAATCCAAACAGCAAATAGTACAGAGGGTTAACACCTTTTATGCTACTCTCAAACATTCTGGCTCTTTCCATGGTTAGTCATATTAGTGGGCCAATGAGAATTTAACAATAATTGCTTCACACACACACTGCAGCTCTCAAACATTTAAGAAAAGATGTGCTCAGTATTAGAGGGCATCCAATGCTTGGGAAAGTCTGTAGATCCAGTCATTTATCCAGTCATTTCGTAAGAGGTAGTCATAATCCCAGCATCTCTGAATACTTAACAGAACAAAAACCTTATCTGCAGCAATTTCATTTCCTCCTACTTTCCTGTTTCAATGGCAGGTACTGTTTAAATACTTCACACAGCTTTGAACATTGTTTAGTTCTCAGCACATGTTAATCTCACATGCCTTTTTGATAGGTTTGTTACTAGGAGGGCTCTTCCATACGCACTGGAATCTTCTCCCTGCTGACATGCTTTCGATAAAACCACTGTTGCTGCCATTTCACAGAAAGATGTTTAGAAACCACAACTCTAAAAAAACAGTAAGAGAGGTTAGCAGGGCTGGGGAGGGAGACAGCAGAGACCATAAGAAGCATTTTCTCTCAAGTATTTGGTCTAAGGTGTACCACCAACAGGATGCTGGCTGACCAACTAAGGTTTTTAATTCACTGGCTGCACTGAAGAACGTTTTAGGTTGCATCCTCTGCTATTTGTTTACGAAACATCTCAGAGAGACACAGGACAAAGCCCAGTGAAGATCTGACTGAATTCCAGTAAGAGCATGACAGGGTGGATACTGGGCTTTTAATAACTCCTTCAAGCCCATTTCAGAACAGCAATGTAAGGGCAAAGTAACTGAGTCCTCTCCCTGCCTTCACTGGCACTAATATGGCACACACCTGGTTATGCAACAAGCCACTTCCAGGTTAAACACAGCAGACATTTTTTGGCTGAGTTAGCATACAATCAGGCCAGTGATCAGGTACAAAGCAGGCAGCAGCAGCCATGCTTCCCGCCCCCCCCCGCCCAGAAGCAGGCAGCCAGGGTGAAGCTTCAGCCAAGGAAATACAGGCTGCCACAGAGAGGAATAGGCCTATTCTTTCCTGTCATCTATTTCCATGTTCTCACTGCAGCAACTCCAATAACACTGCAGTCACAGTACAAGTCAGGTCAGCTCACTCATTCAACTGCCTTGGCTGGGAAGGAGTTTGGCTTGAGCAGGTAGTGGCAGCATGTGAACCCCTCTCCCCTTCCACACAGCACATGAAATTATATCCTGCAAGGCTATGAAAACAAATGAACTCACTGCATGTGTTAAATAAAATACCACCTCCCATATGGCACTTCTAACTGGATTTCCTTCAGAAACAGAATCCCTCTCTACCCCTCCCTCAGCTGCAGCTTCAGATCTTGAAATCTTAATAATTAATTTCTGTTTTAAATCAAATATAATACCATCATTCTTGATACAGTTTATTCTTGAAACAGAAACTGTTTAATTTTGGTCATGACCTTAACCACAAAGCGTGTTTCATAAATATTAGAAAGAAAAAAGCCTTATCATTTTCTATCACAATAAAGAAGTCAACATAAACTATCCAACTCAATAAGAGACACAATAATGCCTCCTCCAACACTGTCAATCCTCTATTAAAAAAGAAAAGAGATTACCTGGGAGATATGGTTGATGGAGGACTCCATCCTCCGTAGCTGGGACGCTTGGATGTCCAGCAGTTGTAATACATTGTTGGCCAGTGCATTGATCTGATAAGCAACACTGGCTAGAGACTGAGTTGTGTAGGCTTTGGTCTCTTCTAATGCTTTCCTTTTATCTGGAGCCTGTAAAACAAAAGAAGAAGACATCTGCTTTAGGCCAGGAAAAGGATGGGGGAAAAGGACAGGAACAAAAAATACAACCTGTATTTGGAAAAATCTGTAATCAAGAAGGTCTGATTGAGCAGCCACAGTACTTGATCTGCATGAGATTTTAAAAATTCTGAATCATACAGAGGCGATAAAGTATTTGAAAAATATTTAACGATAATAAATTTACATGCCAAGAAGCAATTCATTCAGTAGGAAAAACAACACTACCATGATTTGGTGGAGTTGAGTTTCTAAAGCCCGTCCAATCCCGCATTTCTCAAAAAGCCTCCAAATCCCCACGAACACTGAAATGCTCCTTTTGCCATCTCTTATGAGATCGTGCAGCCCGGGCTAATCAAGACAGAAAAATATTTTCCCACAGTGAGGTGTCCCCTATTCCACATGCCATCTACAAAACCAACCCTCCAGCTACGCTGGCTACTCCTCCCACAGACCAGAAGAAGGGTGAGTAGAGCATCAGGATGGCATGCACAGAGGCCTCCTGCATGCAGGAGTACCTGTAAAATTATCCCTCCTCATGCAAAAGCTTAATAGACTTTCCTTGACAGCTGAAAAAGTCCCTCACTGACTGAGAAGACACACATATTTTGAGGTATCAGAAAGGAACATATGCTTCCCCCTGAAGGGTTAAAATATAGGGAAAGGATAATTTTCCCACTGAAATCACACCTTGCTAAGGCCTCAATCTGTCCTGAGGCATGGCTCCCTAGTCAGAGGGCAGGCTAGTGTCCAAGATCAGGAACTGTTTACATTACTTGAGTTGCACGGCCAAGTGAGCCCTTCCTCTCTGGCAGGGTATGAGATACCAGCTCCACCTCTACCACAAAAACACACAGACAGAACCCATTTTGAAGTACTTCCTGTATCACACCTTAGAAGCTGGCAGTGGAGGCCATGCACTTCATCTGTTACCCAACTTGCAAACTGCACCTATCCAGAATTTCCTTCTCTTCCATTTGCAAGAGATGCACTGCATAAGGAAGAGTTTGCAGTACACAATGATTCAGTGCTGGTATAATTTCTTCCTAATTGTATGTATTTGTGGAACAAACATTAGATCTCAGAAACCAATAGAAAAGGTTTATATTAATAGCCCCTTCCAACTACACTTCTATTTTTATTGCTGATTTTTTTGAATAACACTCTACACACATTGTATGCAAGAGTTACAATGTTAAGCACAACGCAAGGAAACAAAAACATTCCATTAGTATTCAACTGAGCCCTACGTTTTCCACTTTCCATATACTCATTCATTTTTAAATCCTGTCTTACTATTTTTAAGAAGAAAACCAGAAGGCAAGATGTTCATATACACTATAAAAGTTGCATCATGACCTAAATATTGCAACATGTTATGCTACGCTACATTTTGATTATATATTTTTTGAACATGGGTGAATTGCCCCCAGGCCAGGAATTTTGTTCATATTCATGGCTAACATTCCAAGCCATGTTTGACACTTATTAGTGACACTTGACACTTGGTTAATGCCATCCTTCAAATGGAATTCATATACAGATGCCTTCTAAAATGTGAAGCAGCAAGAACGGTTCAGTGTAATCTGTTGCCAAAAGGCAGAACAGCTACTGCATGTACTAAGGACACACTATGCAAACGCTCATTTTTCCAGTATTTCCAAATACAAGCAAAGCTACCTTTCATCTAAAAAAAGTATTGACATTTCTAGCTGTAAGAAAAAATTAGTAAAAGTCACTTTGCTTCTTTAGAAAACAGAACCTGCAAAACAACTACTAAAGGTTCAAGAAACACATTTCCAAAAGCACTCTGGCTTTCCAAAGAGACATTTAAACTTCAAATTGCCCCTAGCAGTGTCTTTAAAAACACTGTCCTACTGATCTACAGCCTAAAGAAAACAACTGATAATTTATACTCAAATTTACGCCATTGTGGAAAATGGTAAAAATGCAGGTAGGCAGCTTCAGTGGTGTCTGAAAAAAAAGGTTTACTGAATCAGACACAAGCAAGAAAGCAGCAGTCAACATTAGTGTAACTTCATATAAACTGAATGTAGATCTGTAGCCTTAACTCAAGCAGTTTTCTTATTACAAAGTTTCAATTAAATACTGTTAGGCTAAACACTAAGAGGTGACAAAGTCACAGCACTCCATTACTGAGTGTTGTCAAATGAGAAAACCTCAGTGTATATCAAGTTTCTTTTCATCTGTAATGATTCATTGATTAAATGTCTTGTTCTCATTTGCCTAAGCACCAAATGTTTTAGTTATTTGCTCAAATTACTAGTTTGGCAGCAGGATTAAATGAACATAGTTGAGACGTGGAATGCATTTCATGTCCTGTAAGAACTAGATTAGGAACATTTTCAAGCCTTGCAGATAATTCAGGCAATTTCAGTTTGCAGATTAACAGTTTAGATTAGAACTAACTTGACATACAGTCTTTTGCATTATTTTAATGAGAACTGCTGGCATCCACAAGATAGAAGCTAAAAGCTTCACAGACAGCAAAGGCAGGAGGGTAGAGGGAAAAGCCAAGAACTGTGTGACAGAAACAGGAGGGTGCCAGGAGTTCCAATGTTCTTCAACTGTTACTTTCACATCTCTTTTTAAGAAAAAACTGAAAGCAGAATAGAAGATAACACATGTTTACATTCAATGTAATACATAAGCACTAGTTAACTACTCAGTTTTAAGACAACACATTACAAAGACTGTCACCTGACTTCTTTCCTAATGGTTCAGAATTATTTTGTGATCTCGTATTAAAAGCTTCAGAGAAACTGTTTTTTCTCCAGTTGTCCTTGATATAAACAAAATTTGATGTCCTTTAGTAGCAAAGTGGATATTCTTTCCAGAACATTGCAGCTTTCGAACTTTCCCTCCTGTAAGCTCCCACCTGTATCCCCAGTTCACCTTTAACAGTCATGTTACTATGACAAAATTGCTGTTTGAAATTGCTTTCACATAACTAGATTTAACACTAAAAAATTAAAAGAGAAAACCTCTCATATAATTTAATGGGGTACATCAAGAGACAGTTAAAACTACATGGCAGTCCACACTGCATACCATGTATTTTTGTCTAATGCAACTCGTATTATGAAGCTTCTTTGAAAAGTTTACATAAATACTATAGTAAATCAAAACTGGTTCTGCACCCAAGCAAGTGACACAGTAAAAAGAGAGCAGAAGCTTAATTACTGAGTCTTCAGTTCAGTGACATGTCAAGGTCAAATGATGAGGAATCCGTCCATCACTCTACAGCTGATCTTTACAAGTCACATTTTTTTTCCCTCTCTAAACTGCCACCCGCAAAGGCACATCCCCACAACATTGTGTGTGCATTGTTCAAGCCATCTGCCCTCCCATCTCTCTCTCTCAGCTAATTCCCACCATTTTCCAGTTCATACAGCACACAACTGCATGTACAGGCTCCCTCCACAAATCTCATCAGCTCACACTGCAAATCATTTTCAGAAGTCAAACTTTCTACTGCAAACACACCAGTCCACACCCTCAGTACCTGTTGTGCAACCTTTCTTCTCCCTCTTTCAACTTCAGTTCCATTCACTGTGCTTGAAACTCCCTGTAAGATAAAGTCCCCACCAGAACAACTGGTTCCATTTGACAAAGGTCAGAAAGTAGCTCATCAGATCACACCAAAGCTGGCTGGCCTAGCAAAAACAAATCAAAATGCATCCTTAGTATGTGGCATGGGTTGCTCCACGTTTTTCATCTTCAGCTGTTGGAATATGTGCAAATTCAAGTTCAGAAAACTCATACAGGATAAATTACTAACAGAGAACTGCCCTAAAGCAGCCCAATAATCAGTAAGTTAAACAGAGCTCTTATGTATTCAGCGCCCAATATCTGTTCAGATGCTTGGAGTTCTGTTGCTGGGCTTGATCACTCTCAGCAATCAAGCTACAGGAACAGCTTTACACTCAGTTCTATTTGCCTTTGCTGTCACTGCTCATGCACCTTTAACAAATAAAACACTGCAGTACATTTGTGTTCGCTTCACAAGTAAACACAAGGTAATTGTTCAGTTTTACGTTTTGGTCTTTTTGAAAAAGAATTCCACCCATCATTAATTGATTAAAGAGCAAACTAGGATTAATACTATCAATTGCCACAGGAATTCAGCAATCTCTGTTGTGCATCAGCATTCACAGAATGCAACCATGCAAGAGTCATCAATACATCCATTAGTATTCTCTTTTGTTCATCCCATCTTATATCAATCTTTGATATTTACAGAATGCATGCTTTCTGATAACACAAACACCACAATTGAGGTTTCCAAGTCCTGTTTCCTTCACTAAGGTCTTGCCATTTTAGCTCAGAGATCCATATCAAACCACCCAGTAAAATGGTTATCTTATGTTAACTACAACCTACAGCACTTCATTTTTCAAGTCAATAGGAAATACGTTTATAGAATGGAGAAGCTGTACATTCTGGAAGCGGCTTGGAGACTCCTAGACATCAGTACTTTAACCTGCCTGAGAACTAGCTGGGGACATTCCGAAGTGGAACGAATGGATTTCTGAGAAGTGGTTTCCACACTGAGAAAACAGGAGCATACCTCCCTAAAGCAAGAGCTTGTAACACTATGTGGAACTTCAGATATATGAGTCTGAAGTTGCTGCTTCACTGATCGGATAAGGCTTTTAACAACTCAAAGCTGGTCTTGAGGGTTTGTTACTTCTGACTGCTAATTGCAAAAGGCTTGGACATCTTCAAACTATCCACAATATATGTTCTTAGACCGAGTATTCCACATCCAAGCTGTAGTAATGTGTTTTTAAAAGGTTTAAATATGCCATATACACTAGATTAGACTTTTGGCTCAGGAGGTAAACATAATTTATGTTGAATATCATCTCCTGAGATCACTGTAAGTAACTGAGGAGCTACATACCAAAATAAGTAGGTATCCCACAGATACAGGTTCTCCCTTATCTGTTTTCCATAGAGCTTGTCAGACTGCTTTGTAAACACACTGCACCGTGGTAGACTTTTTGGCTGTTACTGATGGTTATTACATCAGAGTATCAGTTATAAATGAAAGAAGAGAGTAACACGGGCAAGTCACAGCAGCAAGTGCCACAAGTTTCTATATTCTGAAGAACTTTCAGGAGCCAACTATGTACCTGGAAGCCATCCAAGTAGATCTACTCAGACTGTGGTTATTAGTTGCAGGTACCCAGCAGGGAGCATTCAGGGTTTCTATCATCACAGATATAGCCTTAAGGGATACATAATATTCCAAAGTGGCATGGGAAACCAAGGTTTCAAAATTTACAGAAAGGGATTGCTTACATTACGTATGCCACGCAGGTAAAAATAGAGTACCAATCAGATGTGTCAGTTGTCTCCTGCAGCAGGTTTACTGTGCTTGTGCCATAGAGCAATCCCATTGAAGAAATTCTCTCTGCAATGCATTAGGCTAGGCAACGCATTTACTTCAAGGGGATGATGTGCTGAGTGCATCCCAATATCCACAGAGCTATACTGGCCTGGAATTTACCTGCCTACAAGCTACAGACTGTTCCTCACTGATCAGTACCTCAATTCCCCCACTGGAAAGTGAAGTAAGCCATCAGGAGAGTTAGCTCAGAAGTTCAAACTCAACCTCTGTCCAGCATACTAGGACGAGGGGCACCCTCCCATAGCAGCGCAGACAAGGCTGTTGAGGGTCACCAGTACACTTCATCTACCATCTTTCTTCAACATATGCAGATCACTAACCATATTCTTGTTACTGGAACCACCTGCTCCACCATTCATATCAATATTACCATCAGAAAAAACAACTGTAGGAAATCTAAAAAGCAAGAATTTACATGGGGACAAAGAACAGGAAGGGACTTAGTCCAAGTACAGCCTGATAAAATGACAGGACCAGCCCAGCCTCCATATGAAGGGGAACTAAAGCCAAAAAGCCACACACATTCCAGATCACTGGCAAATCTCAACTACAATTCTGCATGACAAGGATCAGTACTAAAATACATGCAATACAAAAATGTTCAAGCGTTTTACTGAAGTGATTTTTGCCATAACATGTCATTTTGTTGTACTTTTCTACCATTTCTGAATTTGTGTGTGCGCAAGTAAAAGTTCAAGGTTTTAATTACCCCACAGCTTGCAAGGTGGTGTCTGCAACATATTGCAGAACATTGCATATCACTGAACATGTCCACCTCCTGTCCAAGGCCTCTCCAGGGGGCTGGCAGTCAATCCTTCACTGACAGTGAAAACAAGAAATAGAAGACTATTCAACACACCTCTCTCTACGCATAGTGGGAAGCAGTGTCAAATAGAAATATCAAAGCTCTCGATTACTTAAAAAATTAATCGTTGCAGGAGCATGGAGGAATTTGAAAGCCAGGTAAGGTATGGAAGGATGCCTAACCATTCAGAGCAGTTCTAAACCCCAAGACCCTCTCCCTATGGAAACCCCAAAACTGAAACCAGCATGATTAAAATTCTTTTACCTTCATTCAGTAAACAATAATTTTTCCCATCTACTAAGGCAGAAATCCTCCACAAACACAGAAAAGCTAGCATCTACAATTCAACTCAAGGGACTTTCCTTCCAGCATCTGAAACAAAAAAAGCCACTGGTATGAAATAATACCTTGTCTGTTGAGTTTCTCCAGATAAGATGCAGTAACTCAGCTATACAAAACGCAGAGAAACTGGTAGGACTTGAAATCTCTTCTCCCCAGGTAAAGATCTTGCACAATAAAGCTGGCATTAATTCAAGGCACCTGAAGATGAGATGGTCACCACCACCACCACTAGATAGCAGTCCACAAGCAAGATTTCAGTCTGTTTCTTTTTAGAAACATTGTCTTGACAAAAATCATTGACTAGTAAGCTTCTTCATCTCAAGGGTCAAGACACAACCAAACTACTGCTTAACAAACACATACAGCAGCGTAACCAGCACTGCCTGTAATTCGCAAACTCCATTTCAGACAGGCCCTTCCCCCAAATCCTGTACACGCTAGACAATCAGCTAGAAGCAAATCCTTCATTTCCATCAATAATATTCCCCTGACCAGTCCTGAATAGCCTTGATAGCAAATTAGCATTTCTATGGGCCGAGACCAATTTAGTCAATCTCACTGTGTCCCTGCTGACTTTCTTTTACTTGAAAGTTGCTTTTCATTCTACTGATTAACTGTAAATAGAAGAGTCTCAAATTTTTTAATCATCATCTTTTTTTGCGGAAGGTAGAGGGAGAAAAGCTTCTTTATTAAGGGGAGAAGTTAATTCCAATGGAAAGTTTAAGGGACATACATATATCATATATATATATGTATATATATACACACTTAAACAATAAATAACTTGAAAAAAAAAACCAAAAAAACCCCCAAAACAACTGAGGAATTCCATCTTAATCCAGGCTGCAAACATTATAGCAAGAAAAAATCTCTCCAATAGGAATGTGATTTACAAAGCCATGCAGACTCTGACAGATGGAGCCTGGGAAGGTACATGCCAGCTGCTCTGTTAGTAGCATTTTCTGCCCAATGCAACAAATAAGGTTCATGTTGGCTCTGGACTAAACCACTCCCCTCTTAAAAACCAATATATATATTATTTATATATAATATATAAAAATACTGTTGAAAATGTAATTTTCAATTCTTCTGCCAACTCAAATCAAAGAGATGTCTTAGTAAATATGTTGGCACAATACATTGTTACTGTCAGTCGTCACAGTCTGTCTATACAACCATAACGGCACGCCACACTGAACTCAAGTGACAAAAGCAGACATGCCCATGTGTCATTTTCACACAATCCTTGTACACTCAATTAGTAAGGCTTCAAGACTGCACACGCAGCAAGCGTAAGAAATTTGGTCCAAGTCTTACATTCTGTGTTTTACATGATTTAGACAACATAAGCTTCAGTACAGAAACCACATATTCTGTTCCTGTAAAGCACTGCCCAACAGTAGCACATACAGTTGCTTCAAAACTACACCTTGAACTTTCTTGCAGTGTCTGTGATTTGCCATATGACATCAAACACAATTTTCTTCAGAGCTGACATAAAGCAGGCTCTGACATCAGAGATATCAGCCAGAGCTCCAGAGTGCTGGATTCACCATCCCTAGAGGCATTTCAATGATGTGTAAATGGGGCACCTAGGACATGGTTTACTGGTGGACTTGGCAGTGCTGGGTTAATGACTGGACTTGATGTACTTAAAGGTCTTCTCCAATCTAAATAATTTTATAATTCTGTGATTCTAAGGCCACCCTTGGACTGTCAGACAGAAAAAGAAATTCTTGGCACTTCCATAGCAGTCTTCCTTCAACACTAAGAAAGCTACCCAAGGCTTTAGAGTGTATGATTATTTTGGCACACTAGACAGTAGGTAACAGGGAATTAGAGAACTTACAGTGCATAGAGAAAAAAATAGAATGTCTCTTAAATACTGATCTTTTGTTTTTGTAATAAGGCTTGAAGTTAAAATGGCTTTCAGTTTACTTTCTTAAGTAATGGCACACACCCACAAATTTTAGCTCATCTAGCAAGACATGCTCCTTGGTAAGTCAGAGATTTATTTTTCACTCTTTTTTGGGTGAGAATAAGAAGGAAACACTCCAGCATTTATTAGTTACATTAATATCCTCTTTGTAATACAGTGGCAGCAACATAGAACTAACACAGAACCAAACTCAAGTTTCTCTAAATAGAAAAATCAGAACTGGATAGACTTTCATGTCATGCAAGCCTTTGAATCAAGATAGCTCAGAGTAACCTGCTTTGGGGCAAAGCTTTTCAGTTCACACCTTGAGAAAAAGTTCATTATGTTCATAACAATGTTTCCTCCTGTGGATTTTGTTTACCTGTTTAGTTTACTCTCAAGGACTGGTGACTGCCGACATGAAGTCTTTTATTTCTGTTTTGACAAATTAAACTGAAGGTCTAAACCCAGAATACAAAAAATCTATAGCTGAACACAAGAAACATGCTAAAATTTGACGGCCTTCACAGGTAAGCTTCAAAGACTACCTTTTTCTTTCCAGATTCTCACTCTCTAGTCCTCCCTACCTTCTACGCAGGCCTGGAATCATACCAGACAGCATTGAGCAAGCAAGGTTAAAACAGCAAGATTTAGCATAAAGGATCAAATTACAGTCTCATCTCAGCATGTCCTGGTATCACAGATTATTATCAAAGACGTTCCAGTATTCAAAGGGTGGCTGCGAAAAAGATGGAATCTCCCTTTTTACAAGTTACTCATTGGGAGATTCTGATTAGACACAATAGGAAAGTTTTTCACAATGAGAGCAACCAGTCAGTCATTGGAATAATCTTGTCAGGGAAGTGGTGGAACCCCCAACATTGGACACCTTTAATATTTAACTGGACAGGGTGCTGGGGCATCTTGTCTAGATGACGCTTTATTTTACCCAGGAAAAGTTGGACCAAATGATCCTTAAGGTCCCCTTCCAACCTGGTATTTTATTTTATGTCAACAGTGCTCTGAACCCATACAACAGGGCAACCTCAACGTCTGTGTGCGAAACAAACACTGAATGTCAGCATCTGCTGAAGGACTGGTCCAAAACCTAGCAGGCTCAAAGCTACACTCTGCACTGCAACAGGTTGCTCTCCATGGAGATGTCAGAGATGTTGCAGGACAACAAAGCAGTGAGGGAAGTGGGGAAATAGAGCACAGAAAGTCATTAGCAGGCCCGTCCAGCTCCAGGGAGAATCGCAAGGCAACAAAACGTAGAGCCAAGAGTTACACTGGCATTCAGACAATCAGCAAATTTCTGGATTGCACGTGTTCCTAATTCAGGAAGAGTTCTCATGTTTAAGAAAGTCACTTTAGACACACAGCTGCTGCCCAGATTTTTCAGTTCAGGCAGTTCCCAAACATCACGGTATTTTTAAAACAAAGAAAACAATGGCCATTATAGGATCAAATTCTCTTCTCATGCTTTGTATCACTACACTGCTGACTATTTAGGGTCTTGAAGATGAATATACTCAGTCCAGCAGAAAATCATCTCATACCTCACTGTACTTAGCAGTGTACTTACACCAGAAACTCGTGGAGCCCCACAGTTTTGTAGTAGCTTGTTTCCCAGCACAAGGCATATTCTCACACAGCACACAGGCTATGCAGTGATCTTATGGTAATAAAGTAATGGACTGCAATAAAAGGAATGATTGTTTTTATAAGAACTTGCATGTAAGTGGAGAAAATCAACCTCATTTCTGTTTCTATCTGATCACATAAACAGCTGCTAATATTGCTTGGACTTTTATGCACTCCTGGACCTGAATGTACGATTTTTATCTGATAGTGGCTGAAAGCACACTACATCCAGGTTCTGTTGGAATAATTACTTTTATTATGTTAAAACTTTATCCTACGGTTAGCAACAATATTCCAAAACCTTCCATGCAGAAGCTCATTTACATACTGGGTTATTTCAGTTGCAGCAAATAGAAATTTATCTCCTCTAACAACCACACACAACAGAGCAAAACAGATGGCTCAGAAGAATGGAGAGTCAATAATATTGTTTCTTTCCCCACCAAAAAGTGAACAGAAGAACAGATTATCATATTTATTTAGTTCTGGTTATCTCCACATCCAGCAATAGGTAAAAACCTAACTTACACAAATCAACAGAAGAAAGCAAGAAAATTCTTCAAGTGGAAATACAGCATCAAGTTCAGGAGTGAGGGAATTGCTCTGTTTGGGTTTTCTAAACAAAGTCCTTGATGAGACAATTGCTGTGGTGTTACAGCACCATTTCAAGTGAGTAACTTTCCCTAGAAGTACAGCTGCAATGCCTCTGGCAGACACAATTACAGCACAGTTTTCTAATCAGTGTTGAAGTTGCACTGGTGTTTTTAAGATGCACCTTCACAAGATTTTAAAGACTGCTTCCCCTTCATGTACAATATAGTGGGCAGATTTAGGCATATGCAGGGGGTGCAAAGAGTCATATAGATGACAGCAGAGCTGCACTTCCACGCCACCAGATGCATAAGAACAGTCATATTCACATCACTCCCTGTCTCCCCCGTTCAGTAGTAAAACAAAACCTGAACTATTCTATTTCAGCACTTGTCATAGGGCCATCAGGACACCTTGCTATCTCATCTGTAATCAGCTTGAGTGGCCTTATTACAGCCACAGAGGAGCTGTGTTTGGAGAAACAGTCCCCCCACAACAGGAACATACCACCGCAGTTGCGTATCCACCCATACCCACACTGCTCCCACCTCTGCATCTGCCCACCCAGGAGGAAGCTGGGCTAAAATACAGAGGAGGCCACGGGAGTACACGTACAACAGTGGAGCAGCATGTGGGATGGTGGATCTGTCATTTCCAACTGCTTCAAAGCTTGGGATGGCCTCCCTACACTGCAAGAGGCAGAAGTAGTACTCCAAGAAAATTTTGTGCCCATTAAGTCTGCTGGTAAGGCTTACTATCAGAGGTAAGATTCTCACTATGATGTGAGCATCTGCAAGCAAGCCCAGGACTGGAACAATTACATTTCATAAGCTCTGTTCAAAACTCTAATTTAAAACAGCAAGAAGTGGCTGTGTCAGTAGAGAAAAAAAAAAAAACAACAACCCAAAAAGCAGCTATACTCTAAAAACATGCTCTTGGTTTTACCACAGAATACACAGTATTTAGATGTAAATGAAATCCTGCATGAATAGGGGGACAGAAAAGAAAAAAACTTCTTACACAAAACCAGCCTAAACACTGAAGATATGTCCAAAGCAAAACTGGAGACTGGTCTTTTTACCACGTCCCCTCCTCATCAGCTCTTGGGTTAGGGAACTGCTTTTCAGTTTCCTGTCTTCTTGTTTTTCAAAGGAAACTTGAAAGCACAAAAAACCAAACAGACCAACAACAAACATGCTTTCTGTTCAGTAACTACAGAAATTAATTTTGCTATTCACAAAAGGAGAATTTTCTTATCGTCATGGATGGCCACATTTTTGCACCCATTATACTTAAATGATGATGGGTTTTTTTCTAACTTTCATAGTGGTTGTTTGCATTTAGTCATTTTCTGAGGAGGCAAGAAGCTTAAATGAGTGCCTTTGCTCATTATTTATGTTCTCTATTTGCATAACTCCTGCACAACTGTTCCATTAAACACCTCTTCCCCTCCAAGGCCAATTTTAAAAAGCCTCCTGCTTTATGAGACTGACAAGTATGACTCACAGTATTCCCCACATTCATTCCCCCAGGCCTCGTGGGATGTTATGCAGCCAGTAAGTACCTGTTCCAGTTCATACTCCCTCACTCCCACTGCTGCTGCAGCAACCCCTTACAGCAATCTGGGAAAAAAGTAAAGCTACTTCTCTGCTGCAGGCAGGAAACAAATAGTAACAGTATTTGCTTTTCATACTGTCCTTCTCAGCACCACAGTTAGCCAGAGTGGCTTAACACAATGAAGGCTACACACTCTCTTCCCCATTCTTCATGTGCTCTTACTCCCACCAGGAACTTGGGAGTTTCCCAAGACCCTCAAAGTGCTTTTTAGCCATCCTTCAAACCATTCCCATTTTCTGTCAGGAAGGCAGAAAGTTATTCAACATAGATTATACTTTATCTACTCTTAGAGTTCCTTGTACGCCCAAGGAACACATTTAAATACTCCACACATATGACATTCAGGACCAAAACCAGCAACTTCTCTCTCCAGCAGAGAAGCAGAAATCAACAGGTACCATATCCCTGCATACTTGGCTTCTACCCCCAGTAAACAAGCTTCTCTCATAATTACAAAAATACCTCCCTCAGTCTTTCAATAGTCAATATTCATTCACGGCAGAGTACTGGGAAGAGCTGATTTTACAGTTCTTGTTCATGGACAGTAGGTTTTCAAAGAGGGAAAGTGTGCTATAAAGCTTTCCATTGGCTGTTATCATTCTCCAGTGGTTAAAGGACAGGCTGATAAAGAAGAATGAAATACAAATTTAGAAATGACAGCGACTACTGAAGAGATGCAAGATTTCTTACAAAGTAAGCTGCATTGTATGAGCCCAAGCTTCAAATACATCTATGGCAACAAGAATTTCTCTACAGTTAAAGACACCTTAGAAATTAGATTCAAAATCTGTTGCCATTTAAGACAAATCCCAGGACTACTGTGGCAACCAGATCATTTCAGTGCTGGGAGAACATATGGTGTGCTGCAGCAGGAAACACACCCACGGTATTTGAAGAGAGCCCTTGTAGAGCCAAGCACTTCCAAACCAGACACATATTTTATCTAATGCAGCTAAAGCCAGGAGTTTGCATCATAGAAACAATAGCTCCTCCCAGAGATTTAGAAATCCTGCAAGTCAGACAGCAAATCAAAAGCTGAACAATCCCCAGCCAGGTCTCAAAGATCTTGCCAACGTTAAGTGCATCGATCCACCATATCTCTACTTGTTAGTCTGATACCCTCTGGACCTTGACTGAAAAGCATCATCCAAGCCACCTGCCATGAGGCTTCTCAGTGAAAACCCTGGAAGTTATAATCATATTTTATAAAAACCTTCAAGGATCAGGTCCAGCTCTGCTTTGTGGGCACGTGCATGTTAAGAGAACATCATTCCTCTTGACATATTCACCTTCCTTCACTGTTAAGAGAACCAAAGCCCTCCAAGCAGAGTAGGTTTTATTAAGCCCATTTTACTCCTTAATCTCAAAAGAGTAACAAAAGGACCAGCTTCCTGAAGAAGACAGGTTTCTTATAAAGGAAAGGCCTGGCTGCATATAAATATGAGAGGTCTCCTAAGAATTTTACTAATAGGGAGAATCATGTCAGTCCCATTTTACATTGTCTTCCCAGCTACATTCCACTTCCTCTGTATCCTGCTCATCATGGCTTCCTCAGGTAGTTATAGACTACTGCAGAGACAAGGCTTTAGTCTCAACTCTGTGCCAATAAGGACAATCTAAAAAAGAAATGTGTATAAATGTCTTCAGTAACTGCAGGTTTCAAATTACAAAACTCATGCTAGTAGAAGCTGTTTGTCTGAAAGGCATCATGAAAAATAGTTGCTTAATATAAGTTGCAAGGCAGTAAAATATGCAGTTAAATAATAGAAAGAGATTAATTAAGAGCAATAGGCAAGGGAGAATAGCTTTTCAGATCGGATCTGAAACGAGGCAAAGTCAATGACAGGAGTGAGACAAAAGGTCTAACAAGCAATCTGCAGCAAGCAGATAGAAGACTGGAGCAGAGAGAGAGAAATCAGCAAGTTCACATTAAGATCACAGCCTAGAAGAAGCACATGGAAAGAGAGAAACGTCACTAGTAATATTTAGAGACATAAGAGCAACTAACATTACTAGGTATATGAAAAGACAAGCTATGGCATAGCATTCTGCAGCCACTTAGATGTTGGTGCAGTAGTCTGATGCACCTGCCTGGACACCTTGTTCTTCTCTTGCCTATTTGTTTTATGCAGATGTTTTCTTATCATAGGCTCCAGAAAACACAGACCTATTGCAGGAGGACCAAAGCTCAGGTATTGTAGCACACCTCCTACAATAAAGTCAAATCAGATGCACAGCTGACAATGATTGCTACAAGACAAATACTGCTTGGCAGATTTGCTGCCCCCAAAGTACAAGAAGGAGATCAGAGAATGAAAGTGAAGATATGCATCTGGTAAAAGATTATATGTGAAAAAAACAAAAAGCCAACAGAAAAACCCCACGCTTGCCTGACAAAGCATAGCTTAGAAAAAGTATTATGTGAAACACTGGTGTGAAAGTAGCCAGCAGAGTCTACACTTAAATTCCTTATCAAGAATTGTTATGCTTCAAGTAGTAAACAAACATTTTTTTTTTTCTTGGAACTATTTATAACTTTAAGACCACCCAGTAAGAACACTACATTCTACTCTCAGGATGTCAAACCAACATTTGTTTTAGTAAGACTCCTTTGTGCAAGTTCTGAGAGGCCTTCCCCCTTTCTTAACAAAAGCAGGAACAGTACCACATTTTATTCCTATTTGTCTTTGAGGTTACAATAAAGTTAGGACAGTGATGCAAAGTCTCTTCCCCATGAGTTCTTTAACTGTACATCACTACAGTATCAGAGCTTCCTTGCACATGGAGCAGCGTGCTTGCACTTTAATTTCTGCTGTATAAAGAGTACACAGAATTGATTATTTTGGGCTCAGAGAGGAAGGGATGACACTTTCACATATATATCTGCTATTGGAAGATAAACACAAGAAAGATGCAATCTCATTGCAGAAGAGACAACCTTTACTGTTCTTTTAGAATATTCCAGAGTCAGAAGATACAACATGGCACACATCATCTGTGGAGGTTATGAAGAGACCTTATCATAGGGGAGGCTCAAACCAATGCAAGTTTTGATTTTCAGATACTTTTTCAGTTTGCCAAACCCCAGCACTTATTAAACATATTTTATCTAGAACCTTTGACAAGAATATTACTAAAAATAAAGTCCCCTTGTAAGTAGTCAATCTTTTTCAAACTTAAACTAACTGCTTCTTTAGCTTAGCCAGCAGGTTACCTACCAATTCCAACTCATGTTACTACAAACTGCTGAATTTTACGAGTGGTACCAGAAAATGCTATACTCATGTTTCATTCCAAGTTGAAAGTCTCATGCAGGATTCCCCAACCCTCCTTTTCTTCTGAAGTAACAGCATCACAGTAACAAATATATGCTCTGCAAAGCATGCATGGCTCCTGTTAACAGCATTGAGGGCTTGCATAAGTAATGAACAACACAATTTGCACAGTCTCAAGCAAAGGTGGCACCTACACTCTTACTAATTTACCCAAGGAAAATAACTGATTCCCTCTAAAATCAGGAGGAAGAGTTTAGAGTTCTGCTTTCATCTGCTGCACAATAAACTGATTCCTCAAAGATCCTACCTGTTAGAAACGCTGTATTTTCTATTTCAGTACCTGCCACTAAGCTGATGAAACACTTGACTGAACCCCTCCAGCACAGTCAGGACACGCTGACAGGCTGGAGGTGCAGGAGGAAAGGCACCTGCAGTACCATCTTCCTCAGAGCTGTGTTCAGGAGCACACCATGACCTATTCTCCACAGCATCCTGGTCTTGGCTCTCAAGGGCTCTCTGCAAGTTTTGAGCTGCAAAGGGCTGTTCCTGCAACCTGCAGGAGACATCAAGTCTCTGCAGCAGCTGCCTCACCAGCAAGGCCAGGAAAAGGGAGGAACCACACTGAGGCACAGTATCTACTATTTCAAATTCAGCAGTTACTTCCCTTTACTTAGGGGTGGAGGGAAGGGAGGATCCCTCTGACCAAGCTCACCCACCTCTGTCACCAGTGCTCGGATTTGGGATGGGGTGGAAGGAATAGCATCAAAGGAAGACCACTCTAGGGAACACAGATGCTAAAGAGAGCAAGAACACTCAGGTAATTACGAACAAGCCTGGACACTGAGTAAGCGGTGTCCCACAAGTGATTTCCTACCACGCAACAGTAAAAACCACAC
This sequence comes from Machaerirhynchus nigripectus, assembly GCA_013397975.1. Classification (NCBI taxonomy): domain Eukaryota; kingdom Metazoa; phylum Chordata; class Aves; order Passeriformes; family Dicruridae; genus Machaerirhynchus; species Machaerirhynchus nigripectus. Next base: position 130,181 of record VZRQ01002675.1, on the reverse strand, counting down.
TATACTCCTTTAGAATCCAAGTCACTAAATAAGGACTGAATGCAGTCAGAGAGAGCAAGACACCCCCTTATCCCTCAAGGCTGTCTTGCTATGCCAGGACCGACACTTTGTCCACACAGTTGCCACCGCACTGTTCTGTAGCTAAGCAAGAGTTCCGTCACCAGAAATGTCAAACACAGACTGCTTTCACTAATGAGAAATAGAGCGGCATCTTCTCGTGCCTCTGCCAAGACCCACCAACACGCAGACAAACAGTCCTGTGAGCATTATGTAACTCCAGAAGTTCGCAAAGCAAAAAATTAGAATCTCAAGGTTCTTACGAGAGGCGACACATAAAATTCTTAAAAAGTAATTGCTGCTAATGAGTTTAATGATGGTTTCAGGTGCATAATTTCCCAAAAGTGTCATTACACTACCTCTGTGCATACTGTCTGTGTTTCTGTGGCTACCCACTTTTTGCTGTGTTGCAGTGTAACAGAAGCAGTCTGGAAAGGGGTGGGGTGGCAGGGGGAACCCTTGTGAACAGCACTGGAAGTCCACACAATCAGGTTCTGTTCCCAAATCTGACAGTATGTCCCTATATGACCTTTCATGAGCCAGTTATAAATTCCATGCCTCCACTTATGCTTTTGTAAAATGAATACAGTTCAAAATGCTAAACAAAGATACTGGGAAGTTGCATCAGTTCTTTTGTTTCAGAGTTCAGGTTTTTTTTTCTGTTAAACTTAGATTAGATACTAACAGGAACTTTGCCCTCAGAGGTACAGCACTTCCTACTTGTACTTAGCCTGCTCCTGTACTCTTACCTTCATTACAACTGCCTTCATTCTCCACTTTATGAGACCTTCCCATCTATTTTCTCTTTACCGTAAGAGCTTCCTACTTTAACAACCTCCCAGAGAACCAGAGGGAAGTATTAGGTTGTTGCCCCGCTTATTCACCCTTCTTTTTCTCTTCCTTCCAAGAATCCCACAGGACTGTGCACAGCAAGAGCAGCACACGGAGCAAGGATCACACTTGGCATACACTGACCACAGACAACCTGCAAGCTTCTTCCTTCCAACAATGCACAAACAAAAAGGAGTGGAGAGTGCTTCCCTTGTGGAAGAAACAATACACACCTATAAAAGCTTATTCCAATCCCCTTTACTCTGCCAGATTAAGGCAGCACAGTGCTGACACAATGATCTGCTGAAATACTAATGAAACATGCAGCAGGAATAGCACCCAACATCTTGCTGGCTTCTTAAACCAAATATACCAAAATTAATGGAAACATTTCAAATTTGAAAAAGCTCATCTGTTATCATCTACCTCCTCTGGACATACAAACCAGACATACAATACTCTAGGATTAGTTTTCTTTAAATTCAGGGTAATCACTTGCTGATTTAGTGAAGTTTGGCTATAGTCTTATTGCTGCCTGTGAGCTAAAGCTTTATTTTACAAAATACAAAGACACTTGCATAGGCACAGAACACCTATACAAGGCACAGAAGAGCTACAAGCCTAACCCACCAATCTGCACCTATATTATCATTCNAAAACAACCCAAAACCACACACAGAACAGCCAGTACCTTTTACACTGCTGGCAAACTTTGCTTAAAATACCTTAAAAAGAACATTATTTAAAAGTATAACGCAACACCTTTTTTTAAAGAATATTATGTAAACCTACAAAGCATAATAGATGATACATTCGTATTTTACCTCATTGCTCTCTAATTTTGAACTATATTTGCTGTTACAGAAAGTGAACTTAATTTGCTTTTTTTGTTAAGTGTTCCAAATTTAGCCATGAAACATGGGGAAGAAAAAAAATTATTTACTCTCAATACAACCTAATTAACCTACAAATATAAAAGCATGTAAGTTCTCACAGCACATAAAGAATTTGTATTAGTGACAATTTAAGAAGTTTATCCTTTTAGAGCAGCTCATTTCCTGAATTAGGCATTCTGAGTGAACTTCTTTGTACTAAACTAAGTTAAGCCACTTTCCACGTGCGAGGTAATGAAATTGAGTGTCTGACCAGTTACCAATGTTTAAAGAAAAGCCACCAAAAAAAGGTTTGTTTATGTTGGAAAGGAAATTTCTAGTGTATTGCAAGTGTAGAACATCCAACTTATCAACAAGAAGAGTTCCTCTATGCGTCTTGGAAGATAACACAAATATTTATGAAACTTATTGCATGCAACGCAAGGCTTCTGCTCAATTCGACACATTTACTTTTCTACCAACTGGAAAGATACTTTCACTTTTTTTGCAGTAGCAGTTAAAAGCATGGACAGACTTCAGTTTGTCTGTTTTACCCAGAATAGCTTGTTAATTCACCGTTCAGTTTCCACATACCAGTCAAAAGCTACAGAAGGAAGTAACATGACAGAAAAACACACATTTAGGCAACACAGCACTTACTTCCTTAAAAGGTCTCTCAGTTTATTTTTTTAAAGCTGTAAAATCTACCCACTTGAGACCATCAAGATGAGAATTTACACAAGGAGTGCAAGCTATTTGTTTAGAGATTCTCACAATCATATTAAATTTATATTTGAGCTTAAAAACAAAAATTACAAATGGATCTTCACAAGTGGTCTAGAAGCTTGAGACTGACAAAAACTATGTATCTGCATATGCATAAACAAGGCTATAAGGAACACTTGATTTAGACAGTAGAAGAGTTAAAAGCAGCATTTTATAGCACAGAGAGGCCTCTCTGGGATACACCAGTCAACTGAGGTTGTTCAAAAGGAAGTCATCAGTGCAGTAACACTGCTGAAGCTGATTTCCTGTGTCATTCTAATGTTTCATTAGCTAGTTATTGTAAATAAGTTCCTTAAAACACGAAAATAACACAGCCAGAAAAATGACTAGAGAACCTCTATGGAAGTTAGTATTTTTCAGCTGAGGAATCATAACTAGAACTGTAAATGCTTTAACTCCTTGTTATTTCCACATTAAGTCATACTGATCAAGTTCATACTATCTAGGATACTGATGAAACTTCTCACTAGCATCTTCAGCTTTATGCTACAGATTTTCAGATAACCTTTTTGTTACAAGCACACCAAAAGGGACTAGTCCCAGAATATACCTGCAGGCAAAAGGAATTGGGGAAGACATCAGCTATGGGAACTTACATTTTGAAAATACTTTTTAAAAATTAATACATCGATATATAAGAAAAATTACTTTAGAAGGCAAAAATATACCCTAAAGATTTAAGGTTCAAAACCTGCCCATAAAACTGTTCAGGGTTTAAACCTCTGATCCAAAATGGGAATCTAATTTTCTATCTGCTTGTTACTGAAGCTTCCAAACAGAAACATCACAGATTTTAAATCTTGTCAGAGATTAAATACACTAATATACTTATAATGCCCTTTTCCTTCTATTCAAAGCCAAAATCACCACCAAAACATCACAATGTACTTCAGTTACCACTTCTATATTTGGTTTTCTTTCCTTTCTTCTGTCTCTTTTTCTCTCCCATCCCCCCCCAAGACTACCACCATACTGTACTCTCCTTTCGGCACTGCAGTTCTTCCTTAGAAGCTCATTTGCTATACTTCTCCTGAATTATTTTCCCTTCCTAACAAATTAACTTTCTAGATAACCAGAATAAACATGATATGGAGGGCGAACTGTGTTACCAGCTGGCATTCTAATACAGTCACAACGCCCCTTAGCAAGAAACCATTCCCTGCTCTTTAAAGAACAGCAATTTCAACTTGAGATTCCTGAATGCTGCCGTCTTTCCTAAATGCTACAGTAAAAGGATACTTACTATCCACACAGCTACCTTCACCATCATGGAGCCAAGTTCCAGCCAGGTGAACTTTTCCCCCCATTTCTCCTTTTTTTTTTTTTTTTTTTTTTGAGGAATCCTTAAAGACATTGAAGACAAGTTTTCCTCAAAAAATCAGCATGACTGAAATTTTACCAGAATTATTCTCAGCGTAAGTAGAGGAGACAAACAAAATTCCCATATTTTCAAATTAAAAAAACCATATATAGCTTGAATACAGCAGTATTAGGGGTGGGAAATTACTTTCCTGCTTAAGTCAGCAAAGAATATAAACCGTAATACTGAGAACATCATTTTGTCTGCTATTACAGTCACTATAAATTGTTAGTGCCAGCAGTTAGAATAGTCTGACAAACGTGTTCCACCTCAATGGCACAACTCTGAGTGGGTAACAGCACACAGTAATTTTTACCACTATGGAGTACTTAGGCTTTTTCCACAGAAAAAAAAGAAATCCCTCCAAATTCAAACTGGCTGAACTAAACAAGCTACATGCTACAAGATAAGTTACAATACATAGCTACTTGTGAAGTATTTCAACATTCACTTCATGGCCAGGTTTTCTATTCTAGTCTTTTTTATAAAATGCTCAATGACATTAAACACATAGATTTTGTATTCCATGTTTGCTAAGCCTCTTCCTTTCCTTTCCTCCCTTCCCACCCACAATACTCATAACACCCAAATCTGATAACCCAGTGCCCTGTGTCATATCGCCTAATCCGGCAGTGGCCCCACCACAGGCACTGGCAGTATAATCTGTTCAGGAGTCCAACTGGACAGCAGATGGCTTTGCATCAAGTGCTGATTAAAAAAAACACCTCCATCAAACATTTAAAAAAATACAGTTTTATCAATACATTTACTGATTTTACTGAGCAAATGTACAATACATGCAAAACACAAGTGAGGTATATACATTTTCCAAAGCTACTGTGCAAGACTCCATTAGAAATTTTAGAATTCCAGCTTCCTTTTGAAAGGGGTAAACACAGCTGTACACAGATAAAACAGACCCCACCAATCCCACATCCAGCTGACCTTGATACTTGAGGTGAAAATGAGCTGCCAAATTTAAAAAA